>JAJJWW010000444.1:0-101614 GCA_023531295.1 Papaver armeniacum | reverse complement strand
CTTTAAAAAACATCCGTTAACCATTACGTACAAAAAGAAGCAAAAGCAATTCTGAGGTAGTATATGCTCATATCATATCAGTATATCACATTTAGTTTGATAGTATAGTTACTTCAGACAGCCAAGTGTTAAAATGAGAGAATGGACCAAACAAACAATCACCAGTCACACATTAACTCTAAGGTAAAAGCTGATGTATACCTTAGTTTTACAAGTTTAACAAGTAAAGCGAGACTATTCTAATACACTAATATTCCCAGAATATCCAACTCCATCACCTTACAATCACACAAGCAAATGGAATCCTGCTAGAATTATTCAGCTCTATTCAAAAGAATAAGATAGTGACCACCATGGATATCCTTGTGAATGAGATAGTCAGTTGGATTCCAGTATGTAAGGGTCTAATAATGAAATGATTCCAATAAAATCCTTTTCTACAATGAGTGGGAAATGTGCAATCTGTTATGACTTGTGACAAAATCCTTTTCCACTTACCGCCTTTTAGAGTTTTTGGTGCAAGAAATTATAATTTGATCAAGAAAAAAAGAGCATTTTATCAATAGTTAGGACAGGTGAATCGGAAGTAAGTAAGAGTACAATTTGCAAGTAAATTCGGTACGAGGTACGACTTAGACTCTAGAAAGGATAAGGCAATGAAATATGGTAAACAAACATATCTTCTCAAAATAATGCAAACTGGAATCTAAATGATACCCTAAACAGTACGAGAATTGATACAACAGAGGATGTAGGCATGAAATATGGTATATGGATAACTACAATAAGAAAACTCATCCATCCCTAAGCAGATGCAGAAACATTGTCCTGCATCCAGCTACTAGTAGTGCGTAAAGGTAGCTTGACACGTAAATCATGATCGCTACCGCACAGACATCTGACTATTTTACTCCATTGTTCTTATGTAAACCCTACCTACTGATCCGTTTTTAGGTATAGGACGAGAAGCGGTCTCCTAGTAATTCTGGAAGTAGTCTTCTAATACTAGAAAGAAAACTTAGGAGTCCTATTTTTAGAAGATTACAAACATAGGAGAGTTTCCAAACCTAGAATGACTAGAATATAGAAGTAGTGGGAAAAAGTTTTGCACTCGCAGTGCGAGTTCAAAAACGAATTTGCAGCATCACAGCCATTGGATGTTGCAGATATGACATCACAGCCGTTGGATGTTGCAGATATGACATAAGTTCATAATTTTGGTTAAGTCATGATGTCATATCTGCAACATCCAATGGCTGTGATGTTGCGAATTCGCTATTTGAACTCGCACTGCGAGTGCAAAACTTTTTCCGAAGTAGTGCTACCTATAAATAGGGTGCAAGAGAGTACCTGTAGGAGGGGAGAAAAGACAATGAAGAAGAAAAAGAAGAAGAAGAATAGAAGAAGGGTACAATTCCTAGGGCAGAAAAATTACCTTGAAGGAAAACATTGTAAAACTCTTTCTCTAAAGCAATAAGATTAACGTTTCTATTGCAATCTTTTCGTTTTGTCTTCCTACTCCCGTAGCTATTCTCTATCTATCATTATATTGGGGTCCAGAAACTGATCACCTACGGTAGTAGCAGTGTGTAAAGGTACCTAGCAGAATTGACCTTTTAAATGCAGATGGAACAGTAGCATTATTCGAAGATAAACTATTAGCTTATTTGTAGTTGATGACAGAATTGAAGCGAAGATCATTATTGGTATCACACCGAACTCTACCTCCTTGACCTTGGCAAACTATTATGCTGTTTCCTTAATCAGGCTTCCAATTCTATCTATAATTATAAAAGGATTGTACCTAAAGCTGCGGCCTCAGAGAATAGTTGCGCCAGGATTTTGGTCTCACCAATTTCATACCAGGCAAAGGAAATGTTAATGTTGCAAACTCAAATATACGACTTCTTGAGGTCTTCATGTGCATTACTGTGTTAGTACATCAGGCAATGGGGAAGCACTGCAATGTCTCTCTCAGTATATCAAGTAAAGAAACATGGTTTCAGTCATATTTGAAAAATAGTAGTACGACTCTCAGAATATACTTTTCTTTTGTATCTAGTGGTGACAAAGTATTTTTTTAGCTAAATCTTTTTTGACTGTATATTCGTCCGAGTTCAAATTCCAACCTTCATGTCAAAAAGAACAATTAAATCTAAGAAAGTTTTAATATTATCGAAAACACAAATTGTAAGGGAGAAAATCCAAAAGTAAATAAGTCAAGAGATAAGACTTAAATTCTAGAAAAAAAATAGACGCTACGAAATGGTAAACAAAAACATCAATTCGAAATTAGTACAACTGAGGATGTAGGCCATGAAATTTGTGGATAACTGTAATTACAAGAAAATCCATCATTCCGTAGCAAGGTGAAAAAAAAGGTTGCCAACAGAATCATAGTTTTGCATCCTAGTAGTAGTAATGTTAGGGTACCTAGCCAGATTTGGTGTTTCAAATAAAGATGAAAAATTAGCATTATTTGAGGACAGAAATAGCTGGGTTGTAGTTAACGACAGAGTTGAAACGTATATCATTATCGGCGTCACAGATAACTCTGCCTACTTGACTCTGTTGATCTTATGAAATTTACTGATGAATGATGTGGCAAACTTTAGAGTTATTTGTTATTCAAACTTCCAATAAAAATATTATTGAAGTGATTGTACCATGTGGAGGTGCAAATGTGGATCCCCAAACAATCAAAAGATTATCCCAGGAAGTAAAAACAAATAGACTATGTCATTCTCACTTTCCACCATTTTGCTACCACACATTCGACTTCAATGTATAAGAAAGCAAGTTATAAAAGTATGTATCACATTATCAACTTGCAATAAGATCAAGCAGGTAACAAACTGGACATCGACAAAGCAATACAGCTTAACTGTGGAAAAGAAACTTGCAATAAATGGTGACCTAGAGCTATTAAAAAGTACAGAAATTGATACAACCGAGGATGTAGGCATGAACTATAAGAAAACTCATCCATCAATAAGCAGATGGCAAAAACCTTGTTGGCAACAGAATCATTGTCCTGCATCCTGGTGGTAGTTGTGTTAAGGTATTTACCGTACTTTGAAAGATAAATCATGACCACCATAACACAGAACTCTGCCTACATGACTCTATTGTTCCTGTGAAACTTGTTGATGAATAATGACATACTCAAAACTACCAAATCTATGATATGAAGGTGATTGTACATTAACAGGACGTGTGGGGGTTCAAATTTGGGTCCCAAATTATTCATTGAGCTAAAGAAGTAAGATCACACTCAACTTCCTCATACTACTAGGGAACCCGAAACCCTCAGTTTCCATGGTCTTGCTTCCATATACTTATTCAACTCCAATGTATATGAACAGAACAGAATAGAAAAGTATGCATCCATCCTCCAATTGCAATTAGATCAAGTAGCAACAGAATTACACATTCACAAAACAATACAGCTTAGCTAAAAAAAAAAAAAAAAAAAAACATGCCATACAGTTGGGACTAATTGGTCGCATAAAAACAGACTAAGAGTACGCTTTGTATAATACTCACTAAGATAATGCGAATAGGTTTATGCAATCTCAAGTTGAAAACCACATAAATCTATATAATGACATGAATATTACTTCAGAAGCTCAGAGAAGATTACCATTTAATAAGACCATCCAGGGATCTCATCTTGTTAGCTGCTTTGCCGACAAATCATGGATTTCTGTCTCCTCAATTTCAGCTGACTCCATTACTTTTATATCTTCTTCTCCTAATTCTTTCAGTGATACCAAGGTGTTCTTGTGAGAGTATATTTGACTAAACGGATGAAAATCCAAAAGCTTTTTCATGGTTGAATCTGCTGCATCATAAATGTTAAGAGAGCTATAATCGTAACATAAAACACCACCACTCTCGGTAAAGGCTAATGGTTCTTTTCCAGGAAGACTACACGCTTTACTCCAACCCAATGACTCATGTTCCACCTGCTCTTTCATGTCACGAATATACTTCTTTACTTTCAGTAGCCATATGTCAGAACGTACGCCTCCACTGAAGTAATAGATGGAATAAGACAAAACCCCTCCTAACTCACCGATAAAATAATTAAGACGTATACCATCTGGTTGCACAGGAGGTGGTGCAAGAAGTTCGCGAAACTTTTCCTCAGTCAAATCGAAAACCAAAACCCTTCCGCTTTCATCATTTTCTTTCCAATGAAGAGCTACGTTTGCATAAACACCAGGTTCAGCATAACGTATGGAAAATGCCAATTCCAACTTCCCAACAGTTCTCCACCCTTCCCCACTGCCAAGAGTGTATACTGAAGCCTCTTTAAAACTAGGTTCTCTCTTGGATTGGTACATTACAACTACTTTATACTCATCAGTTAAAGGCAGATAACCAAATCCACGGGAACAATAAACATACTCATCACCAGATTCACCACATCCCCTCTCAAATTTTGGAAGAAGAACATATTTTCTTGTCACCGGATTACAAATTAAAGAAGTATGATCATATTTATAAATATAGACTAAGCCATTTATCGATCCAATAACGATATAATCAGATGTAAATGGAAGGGTTAAATTGAACCTTCTAGTACTGTGAATAACTGTTTCATCATGATTCTCATTACACTCAAAATAGTGAAGTTGTTGATTCTCAGATTGGACAAGAAAAGTGGTCTTACCAGATTCAGCTGATTGATTAAGATGAGATAAATACATTTGATAGAAGGATGGATGATGAGAGACAAGATCCCTCCATGATCTACAAACTAATTTGGAATCTATGATTGATTCTATAGGTAGACGAGTGATGATTTCTAGTAGAATTTCTGCTGGGAAATTGTTGAGGTTCTTCATTGATGAAGACGGATTTACACAGAGAAGTAAATGTTAGGGTTTGACAAATTGGGAATTTTGGTTGCTGGGATTGAGTAAAGTTATGGGTTTGTGGATATAAAGTCTGTGAAAACCCCAATTAGAATTGAGAGGCGACGGAGGAAGGAGGAGGAGGAGATGAAGCCTTCCGAATCTGCGAGGGCAGCAATATGAACGGTTTTTCATATTGGCACCCAGCGGTGTTAAAATGAAGTGTAGATTTTATGGCTGCTAAGGCCTCTTCCTATGCACATGCCAAAAAAATGGTGTTTGGCATGCCGTGTGGCATGCCAAACCATTTGCGCCACTATGGGGAAACCGAAGCGATCGAATCCCTAGCGAGCGATATTGACAATATCGCCAGCGATAAAGACTTTATCGCGACGATATTGTCAATATCGCCGGGCGATATTCACTCTAGCCAGAATTGACTATTTCTTCATCGCTATAAATAGGTAACTTTCAAACTCAACACTTTTACCTCAAATTTTTTACACAAAAAATTTCTCTTCTTCTCAATCTATTATTCTCTTTTCTCAATCTAATTTATTTCTTCTATTTGATCCAAATGGCACAATTAACCCAACTTGATTCTAAACACAACTTGATTTTTCCGGAGTAGTACTTGAAGGTGCCGTTGAGAAGATATGTGATAGATTCAAAGAAATAAGTAAGAAGCCAAGAAGTCTCCAAGTTTTGGATATCAACCAAGTCAAAACCGCAACCAAGAGAAGGCCAAGAAAGGTTAAAGGCAAGGAAAATCAAGGCAAAACAAATTTGAAGCCAAAGAAGAAGATAAACAAAGGAGACTCCCGTTCATGAGCGCATTGATTGGAAGTTTAGTGAAATGAAGA
This sequence comes from Papaver armeniacum, assembly GCA_023531295.1. NCBI lineage: Eukaryota > Viridiplantae > Streptophyta > Magnoliopsida > Ranunculales > Papaveraceae > Papaver > Papaver armeniacum. The sequence goes on along the minus strand of JAJJWW010000444.1, from coordinate 95,889 downwards.
AGATGAACAAGATGAAGAACATTGTTCCAAAAATTTTTTTTAGAGTCTTTACAATTATTGTCTAGTTTTATGTCTTGTAAAATGACTATTTTAATTATATTGAAGTTTTTAATTTTGTGAAGTTTAATGAATTTGAAAATTTGACGAATATTGTTGAAAATTAAAATTAATTATATTCTTAAACATTAAAAGTATTACAAATATTTAAACTTAAAACACAAAATTAATATTAATTACAAATATTGAAATTACAACACAAATGTTGGACAATATTGGGGCAAATATCTTAAAACCTCGAAACAACTTTCAAAATGGAATTTTTGCCCGTAGATGCGGCGATATTCCACACGACACCTTTCCTGAAATTCCACCGTGGTTTCACCACTTCTCAAGGTTGGACCTCGCTGAAGTAAAGCAACATACCTAGTAACTTCCTGCTTAATTATACCGAAGCGTCGAACCAAATCTGAAACACTACGACCGCGTAGGTTCATTGTTTGTTCTTGAAATTTAAAAAAAAAAATCCATTGTCAAATCAATATAATTCTTGCAAATACATTCATCTTCCTCCAGTAGTTTTGAATTTTAGGTTTCTCCTCACTTGACATCTCCTAATTTGACTTCTCCTAGTTTCACTGTCTACAATTGCACGACAAGCGGCTCTTCGATTTTGGATAATACAGTGGTTTGCCATGCACTCAGCCGGATTCATATTATCAGCCATGCTCTCTCTAAGGAACTGGAAGAGTGATGAAAAGAATTGGAGATTAAGAAATATAGAGAGATTGAGAAATTCTCAAGAGATTAAGAAATTCTGGTGTGAGTTGAAATGAGATTAAAATTAGGTATTTATAGAGGGGGGAAATATTAGCCGTTGGATGAAGATCTGGTGAGCGATTATCATAGTACCGAGCGACAGCTTGACTGTCGCTGTCGACCGAATGACCATCGAACGATCATTTGACCATCGAGCGACGAAAACTCTATCGCTCGCTGGAAACTCTGTCGCGTATGCCTATATGCCAGAAATAACATATTGGCATATGAGTTTGGCAGTTTGGCATACCCATAGTGGGTGCATATATGCCAAATACCATGTTTTGGCATGTGCATAGGAAGAGGCCTAATGGGGTACCCTAGACCAATTAGAAAATTCTCAATCCGTTATTCGAAGGAGAATTGAATGTCATTAATTTATTGTTTTTAGAGATTTAGGTAAACTTTTTTTTAAAAATAGGCATGGTTAAAATCTCTCCCAGAGAGGTAATATTTTGAGAACTTTTGGTTTCGGGTGTGAATCTTTTTTTTTTTTTTTTTTTGCCCACCTTTTCCTTTCGGTTATTTCTTTGGATCAAGGCTCAAAAGCTGGAAAGGTAAATCCATGAATCATTCTGCAGGAACTATAATGGTCAAACCTGTTCGTAATACCCTACCAACTCATCAAATGGGTGGTTATAGAATTCATACTATGATTGCTCAAATGCACTCCATCCAAAGACAATTCTAGTGGGGAAAAGATAGTCAAAAGGGAATATATTTTATTGGTGGATTAGGTTTTAGAAATTTAAAGCATTTTAATACTGCTCTGTTAACCAAGGTTTGGCTTGAAGAGCTTGTAATGATGAAGACTCTCTTTGTTTTCAAATTCTTAGAGGTATGTACTCAATAAATGGAAGTTTTCTGCATTTTGATAAACTCAAAGATGATTGTTCTTGGTTATGGAGAAGTATTTATTCTGGTCTTGAGATTGTACAATATGTGGGATGTAAGATGTGGCACTAAAACGAGCATATGGCTAGATTGTTGGGTCTTGATAGCCCACCTGTACCAATTGTTGGTTCTTTTAGTTATGAAATTAATCTTGTTTGTGATCTATTCTTGCCAGATACTAGAGACTGGAACATATTGATATAACAACATCTATGTTTTCCCAGAGTTGTGTTGATTTTTTAAAATGAGAATACTATCCACGGGGGAGGATTTTATTATATGAAACCTGACAGAAAAAGGTAAATTTTCTTCTAAAAGTGCCTATAATACCATTTATAGTAATGAAGTTAACAATTTTGTCTCAGCTGATCATATACCTAAAGAGGTTTGGAAGTATTTATGGCATTGTAAGATACCTTATAGAGTTCAACTCTTTGTCTGGAAATGCATTAAAGACATTGTCCCTATTAGGTAAGGTAGAAATTTACCATCCTGAAATAAAAACTCAGTATTGTTCATGGATTATCACTTGGTTTCCTTGAGGCAGTATTAGTACTTCTGCATTATGTTTGAATGATGAGAAATATATTTGTAGACTAATGTATACATTGTGGTATATCTGGAAAGACATTTGCTCTCTTATTTTCCAAGGTATAAAACCTAATTAATGTGCAAAGTATTATATATATGGAATCCATAATTTGATAGTTCAGTGTGCATGTTTGTTTAATTCTTTGCATAGTATTTCTGACAAAATGCAGATAAAAGTCCAGATTCTACCTGACAAGGAATTTGTGAAAGTGAATATGGATGGTTCTTAGGTCGGTTCCTATAGGAGTTAGCTAACCCACTAATATGCCATGCCAGCTGGCCTGACAAACTGGTCGCGCCACCATGGTAACATATTAAAGCGATCAAGTCTCTATGGAACGGTGGATATTATACCGTTGGCGGTCGAGATGGAGTGAGTTAGATTTGGAAATTTGTTTTAGATTATAACAAATGTGAGAAGGGTGAAGAGTAGAGAAGGTGTGAGTTAAAATGAAATTGGAATTGGGTATTTATAGGGGAGAATTATGGACGTTTAATCAGTATTACTCGGCGATTTGATATGCTCCAAACGGTCGAGGCTCCACCGTTGGCGATCCGAACTAGACCGTTCGATATAGTTTCAATCGAGCAGTCGAGACTCCACCGCTCGGTAAACACTTGACCTGGCCTGGCTCAGTGGCAAATTTTCCACTTTTCCATGCCCATTGTGGGTGCGAAAGTGGCAAGCTTTACCATGCCCATAGAAACCGACATTAAATTCCAGTTTCTAAAAAATTAAGCGTTGGACTAATACTTCGTGGCTTTGCAGGAAAATGTCTAGGAGATAGAAGCATAAATTTTGATGAGGAAGTGGAGGAGGACTATGGGGCTGAGCATTTTGAACGTAAAGCATTGGAATTAGTTGTAAAGCATTCTGAAATGGATTATGGTAATGTGGTAGAAGTCTTTAACATAACAATAATCACAGGTTTGTGATGTAGTTTTTACAGTGGTAAATAGAAAGTTCGATTCTCGGACTTGGGAAGTTGTTGATTTTCGGACTTACTTAAATAAAATACTAGAAACAAAGAAAAGATTTTAACAATGTTGAGAGATACTGGGACTTCGGATTCCACCAAACTTCACAATCAATTGGTTCATACAATGATTCATAACAATTTTAGCTCTTTTCTAGACTCTATTTCTTTGCCAAAAGTAGATTTTATAAAGCATTAGATGTAAATCGTAAGCATATTGCATCAAAAGTTCTTAAACTAAGCATACACTATCAAACAAAATCACAAATAATCAATGAAAATCATAAATCGATTAAAAATCAAAGCAAAAAGTCTTAAGAATCAATTATAATTACCAAACATTGTGAAACATGGCTTCCTCCATCATCCCAGTGTTGGGGTTTAGCTCCTCCTTATGCAAACACGCTCAAAAACATAATTCATAACTCAAAAGGTGTTTGTATTGAAGAAAAGGTATAAAGCAGTGTGTTTTGTAACAGATATAGTTGTTACAGAACTACTGTTACAGAGAAACCTTAACAGAACTGTTGCGAACTCGTACTAATTGTTACAATAATTGTGACAAAGTGAATTGAATTTGAAAGAAAAGGTCACGGAATAAACGACTGTCTTCTTCTGCTATTCTGTGTTCTTCTTATTCCTCTCGCCTGTGTCTCTGCAACTTGATTATTTATGCTCGGTTATACTTCTAAACTTCTCCAAAGTGTTCGATCATCTCTTATTTGGACTCTCACCTCCTTATATATCCACCACGGCCGATTATAACTCGATAAATCTTTCTTTCCTTCACATGAAAGTCTTGGATTTTTCTTCCTCCACGGGTCACGAGAAAAACTCACTTTTAGCTTATTTACGCATCTCCTCCGTCAATCCAGGCTGTCCAAACTCTCTCTGTGATTGAATCAAATCTCACAGAAGAGATTCTTTCCTCTTCTTCACGTATTTTTCCATAAAATATCAAAACTAAACCCGATATAAGCTACTCCCTGAATTATGGAAGTAATCGACTTCTCCGCAAACCAAATCAGCTAACTTTCCTGTTTTAAAGCACACAACATATTCGTGTCTTAATCCCATGAATATCTCCCTGAAATTCGATTGAAATTCTGGTCCACAAAACCCGTAGCTTTCTATCCTCCCCTGTTTCACATAAACCCAATGATACAGCCCAATTTGATCGAATATAAACACTTTACCAGGCCTGTTTATCTTAATCACGTTCATCCCAACTTAATTCTGCGATTGAATCTCCCAAGAACAGGTTTATAAATCGAACCCTAATCTATTCTTCATTGTAGCAATTTTTCCCGCCAAAATCAAATTTTGAATTCTTGAAGATGAGTGCCCCTTATCCTGATGCTGGGGTGCCGATAGTGATTTGGGTGCCCCTTAGTAATTTGGTTACCCCTTATCCAAAATGGAAGTCTGTATGGTAATTTTCTCCCACGAGCGTAAAAACCACTTTTCTAGCCAAATTTGCCGCAAAAGCTTATTTCTCCAAAAACACCTATAAAGACATAAAATAACAAAATAAATACAAGATCAAGCACTAACAATATACATAATTGAGATATAAATAGCCACATAAATGCGTCTATCAATTTGTTGGTTTAACCAAAGTATTGTTTAAAGCTAAAAACTAAATTTGGCAAGAACTTATGATTTTGTAAGTTTCCTCTTAGATTTTATATCACAACAACTTTTCCAGAGATGTAGCTCACTCTTTAGCTCAAAAAGCAAGATATGATACAACTAGCTTTCATATCACAACAACTTTTTCTAGATTTTATCATCAAATAATTGAATGATGACTATTTTTACATTCTAGTTTAGGCAATAAATTTTTCTTTAGTATCAAAAAAGAAAAAAAAATCTCGATTGAATCGGTCCGACGCAAGGGTTAGTCCTGAGTCAGCCAATGAGTCAGACAACAAGAAGGTACCTGACATCTGACTCGGTCGGGAGAAAAAAAAAACAGGTCGTTAGTCTCGTTAACAGGTACAAGACTACCAAGGTTCGTTGTGGATTCTGGCTCACCTTCCGAGACAAAATTCATTCACAACAAGTAAAAATAAAATAATAATAATAATAATAATAATAATAATAATAATAATAATAATAAATGAACAAATTCGTTTGATCATTCTCGTGGATAGACTATATAAGAAAGAGTTATTATTGGATTGGTACTTAACTCGCAAGTCTCGCAAGTGTGAAACTTCAATCTCTTTAGAGCAACAACAAATGATTCCATCATTAACAAAAATAAAAATAAAAATAAAAATCTCCAAGTATATACTGCTAACTTGGCAACTTTTAAGGTGTGTTAATCAGACATGATAACCAGTTAAAGTAAATCCTCTACTTGCAATCTCGGCAGAAACGTTCCACCAGAAAGCAGCAATACCGGCTTCCTCAACCTTCAACTGCTGCCTATTCTTATTCCGAATGAGTTTGAACACTATAGGAAAGAATTATACGATACCGCGTTAGTATGTAACTCACCGATTAAAAATAGAGCAAAAAATTCGGATACGATCAAATTGGAAACCTCATCAACTAAAATAGAAACATGTATCCAGAGGTAAAGTGCCTAAATATCTCACTGCAATGAATTATCCAAGTTATTTCTTCATAATAAAACCGAAACACTTGACTAGAGGTACACCTAAATACTGCATTGTAGTGAATTATCCAATTAATAACTCCGAACTATAGATGCTCCTTCCAAAGAATTTCTCAACAGGCAAAAAAACATGAATCTTCTAAACTCAAATATACAACCTCTCGACCCGAGGTCATCATGTGCAGTATATGGTAAGTAAATTGGGTTATGAGGAAAGATTGCAACGGATGATCTATTAGTACATCAAGGAATGAAACATGGTATTCACTAACATTTGAAAAATAACAGTAAGATTATCCAAGTATATTTCTTTCTATCCTAGTTGCATTGCTAACTTATTGTATTACGATCCAAGATCACTGGATGTAACAACTTAAGCTTCAAGTTCTAATGATTTTTTCTTTTTTAATAAAATCTTAGTTATACGTATTGATTTGTTAAATCACAAAAAAACCCAGACATTACGATTTTTCAAAAATATTTTACTTGATCAGTGTAGTTGCGAGAACTCTCACAACCACACCCTTAGTAAAATCTATAGAACAATCTAAGAAATCATCATAAAAATCTCAAGAACTTTTATTAAATCTTTTAATCAAATAAAAAGTAATGTGAAAACCCTAACTTGGAAAGAAAATAATCTTTTTTTCTCCTAAATATCTTGTCTAATCTCTCTAGAAAGATCTCTCCCTCTTACAAAGACGCTTGGCTCCTTATATAGGAGTTTTCACAGTGGAGGACAGCTAATAAAGCCCCTTATTTCGGATCTGACGTACATCATTGTCGCGTAGAGCTTTACCATTGCCGCACGATTTCTTTACTGCCGCATAGATCTTCAAACTTTATTCATGATTAAGTGACGTCATATGGTACGTCATCTTGGATATATTGTACACAGCCGTGTTAGCTTACTGCTTGAGGAGTTACTTCACATACTAACCGAGTGTGCGGTATTTTGTATCCATATTTTGCCTCTTCTTATATCGTTCTTTTGGTAAGGAGAGTGGTATGAGAAAACTCTAGTCCATTTTGTCGCACCAGTTCATCTTTTCGTATTACTTATCAGTTAATCTTTTTCCCTTAATTTCAGCTTAACTATCTACACGTGTTGGTTCTTCCATTCGCTGCTTGACATGTCCCTGATAACCGCCGCTTCATATCCATACGTTCTGAATTAATGTACTGATCAAAAGAAATATCTCGGGAGTTGGGATAAAATCTCTTATTTACTGAGATACGTTTCCCTTCTTTCTCTTTTTACTCTCTCTCCTAATACTTTTTCTCTGCAACTTTCTTCTACTGCTGCTATTCTTTATCGTTCTCCATCATTTCCTTCATTTTTTCTTATAATCATCCTTTTTTTCTTTCTTTTCTTACTTCCAGACTCTGTTCTTTCTTTATTATCATCTTGATCATCACAATCATCTTGACTTTTTCTTTTGATCTTCCATTTATTAACATTCCCATTCTGAAAATGCCTCTTAAAGATGGATGGAAGAATGCTAAAGAATTCAAAAGGTTAAAATTAAATTCGGGCAAAGGGGCTTCTCTTATCTATTCCTTCTATATTAGAGTCTTCTTATACGCTTGATCCTAAATGGTTTTCTCTCGATCGGTGGGATGATCGAAGATCATTATTTCGAGTTGGACAGCCTTCTCGCTGGTCTTCCTATTCCCCCTATGATCCTCAGTTCCCTTTATTTTATTAGATATTATCTGATGCGAGGTTTTCACGCGGCGTATTCCAATTGAGTGGTGATTGTATAAAGATAATGGTGGAGTACGCTCGTCATGCGGCTGGGTTAGAATCCGCTTATCCAGAAGATGTGAGAAATCCAAATCTTGCATAGAAAGAAATTAATCCTGCGGAGTATACGGTTGAGAATTTCTTTCGTCACTATGAGGTTGCCATTATGAAGAATGAATCATTCCGTTGGGGCATTCGCTTGGTGAGAAAGGACGGTTTTCGCGGAGGATCGGGGGATCATGCGGGATGTTGACTTTCATTATTCCTCCAATAATACCGCTCAAAATCAAAAGATACTCGGCTGGGTGGAGTATCCCATCGTTTTGGTGGGCCCCTACATTTCTCGGCAAAAGCGCCGATGGTTCGACTCTTCCTCTTCCCCGTGAGGTTTTCCACTTACCATCCTTGGGAGTTTAAATGGCCTAAGGAACATGATGTGGTATGCTACTTTTATCTTTCTCGTCCACTTTCCTTCTATTGTTCTTTCTTTCCTTTATTATTTCCTTTGATCTCTCGGTTGCAAAGTCAAGAAGAAAGCTAAAAACGCGTCTCTTGCATCACATTCACGTGATAATGAAGTAAGAAATACTCCACCCTGAATTTTAACAATATTGTTGCCTATGTTTCTTATCTTTCTTTATGCGCGTAGGTGGGAACTGGGGACGCCGAGAATATCAATGATAATGCTTCTCTTCTCGTTGGTGGTGATGTGTGTTCTTAGGGTAAAGGCAAGGTGTTTATGGGTAAAAATCTTTTCTCGCCGATTTCGGTAAAATCGGTAGGTGAGTGAGAAACTGGTTCAAACCCTAAACAAATGTGCTTGCACGTGAGCACTTTATAGATTCGAGAGATCAATCTGCACAAGTCCGGCCTAAACCAAGAAATGGCCGTTCCAGACTTTTCGGTCACAAAGTGGAGGAGAAGGGTTGATTTGGGGAGGAAGCAAAGAAAGGTGTTGAGACCAGAATAATTCCTGGGAGAGTAGTGTCTCGACTTGTATCGAAAAGTGAAAGCTTCGGAAGCTTGCAAGAGATGAAAGCTTTTTGGAGAGCTTGCAAAGTTGCCTTTTCTGAGAGTGTTGTATTTTTCTCCTGACCGAGACTTGTTGTCTTGTGGAAATAGGTAAGACCTATTTATACAAGTCGAGATTGAAACGTACCCTGGCCTCATGAAGGAAGAGAGTAAAGGGTGAAATAATGGGAGGAGGTGGTAACCGCAAGGTGTTTATGGGTAAAAACGTTTTCACCATTATTTCCTCATTAATTTGACCGCTTTATTCCTTTTCACGCTTTCTTAATGTGAGCGTAGTGTACGCTAAGCCAGACCGGCAAAGCAAAACCCCCGGAAAGCATCCCCGCTTTGTGTTGATATCTCGAGTGTTGGTTGCACCTTGAGTGCAAGTGGCGCTGCTAGTGGCGCGTGTGGCATGTGCCATTGGCATGTGCGGAATGCCCTTGTTGCGGGTTGTACCTCGAGCGCAAGTGGCAATGCCAGAGCTGCTAGTGGCGTGCGTGGCATGTGCCAATGGCATGTGCGGAATACCTGGGTGGTAGGTTGTACGTTGAGTGTAAGTGGCAAAGCTACTAGTGGCGTGTGTGGCATGTGCCAATGGCATGTGCGGATTGCCTTGGTAGTAGGTTGCATGGTTTTGCGAGTTAGGCTACCGCGTGGGTTTTGGCATGTGCCAATGGCGCGTGCGGCCAAGTTGGCCTAAGTTGCACGGCTTCCAAGTTAGGCTACCTAAGCGTGCATTAGGGGCACGGCTAGGTGATGAAGGCTACCGAAGAAGCGTGTTGGCATGTGCCAATAGCATGCGTGGTCAGTAGGGCCGTGGCCTTGGTAGGAAAAGCTACCAATGAGCGTGTTGGCATGTGACAATGGCACGCGTGGGACGTTAGGGCCGTGGCCTTGGTAGGAAAAGCTACCAGCGAGCGTGTTGGCATGTGCCAATGGCACGCGTGGTCGTTAGGGCCGTGGCTTTGGTAGGAAAAGCTACCAGCGAGCGTGTTGGCATGTGTCAATGGCATGCGTGGGTCAAGTTAGGGCCGTGGCATTGGTAGGAAAAGCTACCACGAGCGTTTTGGCATGTGCCAATGGCATGCGTGGCCGTTAGGGCCGTGGCCTTGGTAGGAAAAGCTACCGATGAAGCGTGTTGGCATGTGCCAATGGCATGCGTGGCCGTTAGGGCCGTGGCCTTGGTAGGAAAAGCTACCAGCGAGCGTGTTGGCATGTGCCAATGGGACGCGTGGCCGTAAGGGCCGTGGCCTTGGTAAGAAAAGCTACCAGCGAGCGTGTTGGCATGTGCCAATGGCACGCGTGGCCGTTAGGGCCGTGGCCTTGGTAGGAAAAGCTACCAGCGAGCGTGTTGGCATGTGCCAATGGCACGCGTGGCCGTTAGGGCCGTGGCCTTGGTAGGAAAATCTACCAGCGAGCGTGTTGGCATGTGCCAATGGCATGCGTGGCCGTTAGGGCCGTGGCCTTGGTAGGAAAAGCTACCAGCGAGCGTGTTGGCATGTGCCAATGGCACGCGTGGCCCGCTAGGGCCGTGGCCTTGGTAGGAAAAGCTACCGGCAGCGCGTTGGCATGTGCCAATGGCATGCGTGGCCAATTTGGCCTAGGTTGCATGGTTTGCAAGCCTAGGTGCGGGCGCTAGTTTGGCATGGCGCGGCTAGGGCCAAGGTAAGGGTGTTTGGCTTGGCGTGGCGTGAACGGTGTAGCTAGGGCCAAGGCGAGTGTGTTTGGCATGGCTCGGCTAGCTCGGGCTAGGTGTGGCATGATTTGCCATTGGCACGGAGGTGCGGCTAGCATGGTTGGCATGCTTCGGCGCGTTTGGTATGGCTGGCATGATTTGCCATTAGCATAGAGATGCGGCTACCTCGGTCTAGGTGTGGGTGGCATGATTTTCCATTGGCACGGAGGTGCGGCTAGCATGGTTGGCATGCTTGGCGCGTTGGTATGGGCGGCATGATTTGCCATTAGCATAGAGATGCGGCTAGCTCGGTCTAGGTGTGGCTGGCATGATTTTCCATTGGCACGGAGGTGCGGCTAGCATGGTTGGCATGCTTCTGCGCGTTTGGTATGGCTGGCATGATTTGCCATTGGCATAGAGATGCGGCTAGCTCGGGCTAGGTGTGGTCTGGCATGATTTGCCATTGGCACGGAGGTGCGGATAGCATGGTTGGCATGCTTCGGCGCGTTTGGTATGGTCGGCATGATTTGCCATTGGCATAGAGATGCGGCTAGCTCGGGCTAGGTGTGGTCTGGCATGATTTTCCATTGGCACGGAGGTGCGGCTAGCATGGTTGGCATGCTTCGGCGCATTTGGTATGGCTGGCATGATTTGCCATTGGCATAGAGATGCGGCTAGCTCGGGCTAGGTGTGGCTGGCATGATTTGCCATTGGCACGGAGGTGAATTAGGGTTTTGTTCGTTGTAACCCTAATTTGAAAAAATACCCCTATTAATTGCCGACTACAAGCATTAAATGTTCTAATAAATGTGTCACTCGACATTAGGTTATTTTGGGTTTTATGATTTTACCCTTTGTTTAAAAACCACCATCAACACAAGGATAAAAATACCACCTCCAAGAATCCTAAGAAGAGAAAACTGTCTCCCTCAGGCTCCTATTAACACTTCCTCCTATGACGATCGTTACTTCCTCCGAGAACTCCTCTTGTCGCCTCTGATGGACGATTTGTCCAATATTTTTTCGGATACACTATGCGGTGTCGATAATCCTCCACTTGGCCGCGCGTGCGAAGCGGTGGTTAAAATATGCGACGCCCTTCTTTGAGTCATGACTCTCTTCGTGGCATTGCTTCTCGCCTTGACTCCAAACGTCCAATTTGCATTTGGATATTTGGTTAGTTTATTTTTTATGCGTCAATCTTCATTTTGAGTCTGCTTATCTTACTAATTTTCTTTGCTTATTCTATGTTAACGCAGTTCGCTCGTACGTCTCACGCTGTCACTTCAGACCTTCAAAGAAAAATTCGTTCTCTTGAGACTGAAAATCTTAAACTTGAAGCTGAGGTTTCTACTTATAAGAACGATATCACTGGTCTTCGCAAGAGGAATGATCAATTAGTTGGTGCGTAATTATTTATTGCTCCTAATTTAATGTTTATACGTTCTTTTCGCTCCTTTTAATTGTTTGTTCTTGCAGAGATTTACAACTTAACTTATGGAGCCATTCATTATCCTCGTTGGACGATGAGATTCTTCTAGAGCATCTTAACGCTTCTTTGAATAACATCTCTGATGACAAATTAAGAACTTTTACCATGGAAGAACTCAGGTCAAAGTACCAAATTCTTAATCGTGATCATATGAGTGTGTTATCTGCTAGTAATAGCTTTAGACGTCGTTTTTGTGAATCCAAAGTAAGGATTAAGGTTTTGGAGGCGAAAAATAACGCTCTTATTATCGAAAAGATCAGGTCGCTCTCAAGGGTGTGAAATATTTAAAGGAGTTTCATGAGGTTAATCTCCAAGTTCAAGTGGAGAGAGATCTAGCTATAAGAGAAAAGAACGCACTAATTGAGTGAGAGAATATGATCCGTTCTCGACTTCTTATAAAGAATGATGTTGAATTTTAGTGGGCTTCTAGGGTTATTGATAATGCTAGAAATGATTTAGCTATTGATGTTAACTTAGAGTCTGATCATACCTTGAATTGGTTAGATCTATTATTTCGAAAAAAGAAGGTTGTCTATAATTCTATACTATCTTCATTTTTGTGTTGCTTTCTTCATATTGTTCGCATGCGGATTTAACCTTATTTATTTCCTTTTGTAGCTAATGAAAAGAATCATCGTGATGAGATTGAGGCTTTGAAGACGGAGCTCTCCAATAGAAATGATAAATGCCGCAGTCAAGAAAAAGTTGGTGACCACTGTTTCTAATTTAACTAAGGATGCGATCCGTATTCGGGATGTGGCCGTTAAGAAGAATGCATTGGAGATCCGCACCGATAATAACATTCTCGTACCAAATTATAATTTCACAGAAGTCTCAGATAATGAAGATGGCTCTGAAATCTCTGATAGCGAAGAAGAGTGTGAGGAATATGAAAAAACTGAAGTTTAAGATAGTGGTGATTAAGGGGTGAAGAAAAGGCGAAGATAATATGGGAGGGAAATAGCAAAGATTTTCTCAAGTCTGTTTTGCTTTCTTTTCTCCGCTTGTAAAGTCCTACTTTTTGTATTATGTTCTCATCTTCCATCCTTTGTACATTGTGACTTCGAGTTTTGGATGTATATTCTTTTTCTTCAATGTATAATCTTTTTTCTCTCGCTTTTTATTCTCGCATACTTTAATCCTGCAACTTTTCATTAATCGAAAGCAAAGTGTTCTTCCATATATAATAGCATATAACATCTGTGTTAGCATGCTTCAATAATAAAATATAATGTATAAAACATATGCGTAAGTCTATCATATGGGGGCGAATAACATCCCTTTATATGCTTGCATTCCCATTCTTGCCTCTATTAGTCGTCTCAAGATGATTGAGTTGTGCATATTTTGTATGATACCATATATGTAATGTGTAAGGATAGCATCCATGCGGGAATCTACCATATGCGGTAATCTATCATCTATGCATTCGCATATATCATGTTTGGATTACCTTTCCTTAATCTTTCCTAATAAATGTGTCTTTGTTTTATGCCTCGCCTTAATCTTATGCGATTAGATTCGTGTCTCGTACATCCTCTTATCTCTTAACTTTATTTTATATGTATGTGTTAATCTTTGAGCTTCTTTCTTTCCTACAAAACAATATGGATCTTAGTTATGTTTTTTCTCATGAGGTCTTATTGTGCCTCCCTAATTAGAGGTCTTATTTTTCCTAAATATATCATTTGTTCTTGTGCGACAAAATCGCAGGAAATCTTTACACTTTCATGTAATGGCCCATTGATCTCACCTTATCATTTCTTGTATTATTGCCTCTCGTAGGATATATTGACGTGCAAATACGACATATCTATGCTCTCCTTTGAGTCATAGCCCCATGATATTTACGTCTTTTGACACAATTCATCTCCCTAATGGAAGGTGCCATCCTTATATTCCCCCGACTGCCCCTTCAAGGAAGCTTACCCCTACCGGGTTAGGGTGGGCTCTTCCCATCCAAAGATGCAACAATCCCTTGTTTTCGCGGCCTCTTATCCATCCGTCGATATGGCTTGTAGTTACGAGACCGCACCCTAAGTGGGGTTTCTTGAGGACCGAGTGCATCATAGTCAGGACTTGTCAAGAGCGGCAAGGTACGCTCCATACGCCCCAGAGCACTCTTGACTCAACCGTGTACCTCGGCTCCCCCGATCATGTTTCGCACTCCTTAGTAGAGAGCTTCTTACCTTAGCCTTTCGACTAAGGCGCTCTACTAGATGGGATTTTATTGCACCCCAAATCTCCATGACTCCGGCTCCGTGGTCGGTGTAGCTTTCACTTGAGTCATGCTAATTGTGATCTAGGGTTTTCCCCAATTGTGACGCTGCGTTAGGTCTTATTTGTGCCTCTTGTTATTATGCGAACTAGGGTGCACGCCACAATTGGATGGCTATTCATGTTTTACTATTGCTTCCTTGATGGCTATTCATGTTTTACTCTTACTATTGCTTCCTTGATGGCTATTCATGTTTTACTCTCTCTCCTAATACTTTTTCTCTGCAACTTTCTTCTACTGCTGCTATTCTTTATCGTTCTCCATCATTTCCTTCATTTTTTCTTATAATCATCCTTTTTTTCTTTCTTTTCTTACTTCCAGACTCTGTTCTTTCTTTATTATCATCTTGATCATCACAATCATCTTGACTTTTTCTTTTGATCTTCCATTTATTAACATTCCCATTCTGAAAATGCCTCTTAAAGATGGATGGAAGAATGCTAAAGAATTCAAAAGGTTAAAATTAAATTCGGGCAAAGGGGCTTCTCTTATCTATTCCTTCTATATTAGAGTCTTCTTATACGCTTGATCCTAAATGGTTTTCTCTCGATCAGTGGGATGATCGAAGATCATTATTTCATTGGACAGACTTCTCGCTGGTCTTCCTATTCCCCTATGATCCTCAGCTCCCTTTATTTTATTAGATATTATCTGATGCGAGGTTTTCACGCGGCGTATTCCAATTGAGTGGTGATTGTATAAAGATAATGGTGGAGTACGCTCGTCATGCGGCTGGGTTAGAATCCGCTTATCCAGAAGATGTGAGAAATCCAAATCTTGCATAGAAAGAAATTAATCCTGCGGAGTATACGGTTGAGAATTTCTTTCGTCACTATGAGGTTGCCATTATGAAGAATGAATCATTCCGTTGGGGCATTCGCTTGGTGAGAAAGGACGGTTTCGCGGAGGATCAGGGGATCATGCGGGATGTTGACTTTCATTATTCCTCCAATAATACCGCTCAAAAATCAAAAGATACTGGCTGGGTGGAGTATCCCATCGTTTTGGTGGGCCCCTACATTTCTGGCAAAAGCGCCGATGGTTCGACTCTTCCTCTTCCTGTGAGGTTTTCCACTTACCATCCTTGGGAGTTTAAATGGCCTAAGGAACATGATGTGGTATGCTACTTTTATCTTTCGTCCACTTTCCTTCTATTGTTCTTTCTTTCCTTTATTATTTCCTTTGATCTCTCGGTTGCAAAGTCAAGAAGAAAGCTAAAAACGCGTCTCTTGCATCACATTCACGTGATAATGAAGTAAGAAATACTCCACCCCGAATTTTAACAATATTGTTGCCTATGTTTCTTATCTTTCTTTATGCGCGTAGGTGGGAACCGGGGGACGCCGAGAATATCAATGATAATGCTTCTCTTTCCTCGTTGGTGGTGATGTGTGTTCTTAGGGTAAAGGCAAGGTGTTTATGGGTAAAAATCTTTTCGCCGATTTCGGTAAAATCGGTAGGTGAGTGAGAAACCGGTTCAAACCCTAAACAAATGTGCTTGCACGTGAGCACTTTATAGATTCGAGAGATCAATCAGTACAAGTCCGGCCTAAACCAAGAAATGGCCGTTCCGGACTTGCTTCGGTCACAAAGTGGAGGAGAAGGGTTGATTTGGGGAGGGAAGCAAAGAAAGGTGTTGAGACCAGAATAATGCTGGGAGAGTAGTGTCTCGACTTGTATCGTAAAGTGAAAGCTTCGGAAGCTTGCAAGAGATGAAAGCTTTTTGGAGAGATTGCAAAGTTGCCTTTTCTGAGAGTGTTGTATTTTTCTCCTGACCGAGACTTGTTGTATGGTGGAAATAGGTAAGACCTATTTATACAAGTCGAGATTGAAACGTACCTGCCTCATGAAGGAAGAGAGTAAAGGGTGAAATAATGGGAGGAGGTGGTAACCGCAAGGTGTTTATGGGTAAAAACGTTTTCACCATTATTTCCTCATTAATTTGACCGCTTTATTCCTTTTCACGCTTTCTTAATGTGAGCGTAGTGTACGCCGCAAGCCGTGACCGGCAAAGCAAAACCCCGAAAGCATCCCCGAGCCTGGTGTTGATATCTCGAGTGTTGGTTGCACCTTGAGTGCAAGTGGCGCTGCTAGTGGCGCGTGTGGCATGTGCCATTGGCATGTGCGGAATGCCCTTGTTGCGGGTTGTACCTCGAGCGCAAGTGGCAATGCCGAGTCTGCTAGTGGCGTGCGTGGCATGTGCCAATGGCATGTGCGGAATGCCTGGTGGTAGGTTGTACGTTGAGTGTAAGTGGCAAAGCTGCTAGTGGCGTGTGTGGCATGTGCCAATGGCATGTGCGGATTGCCTTAGTAGTAGGTTGCATGGTTTGCGAGTTAGGCTACCAGCGTGGGTTTTGGCATGTGCCAATGGCGCGTGCGCCAAGTTGGCCTAAGTTGCACGGCTTCCAAGTTAGGCTACCGGCGTGCATTAGGGGCACGGCTAGGTGATGAAGGCTACCAAAGAAGCGTGTTGGCATGTGCCAATAGCATGCGTGGCGTTAGGGGCCGTGGCCTTGGTAGGAAAAGCTACCCGGCGTGTTGGCATGTGACAATGGCACGCGTGGCCGTTAGGCCGTGGCCTTGTAGGAAAAGCTACCGGCGAGCGTGTTGGCATGTGCCAATGGCACGCGTGGCGTTAGGGCCGTGGCCTTGGTAGGAAAAGCTACCAGAAAGCGTGTTGGCATGTGTCAATGGCATGCGTGGCCGTTAGGGCCGTGGCATTGGTAGGAAAAGCTACCAGCGAGCGTTTTGGCATGTGCCAATGGCATGCGTGGCCGTTAGGGCCGTGGCCTTGGTAGGAAAAGCTACCAGCGAGCGTGTTGGCATGTGCCAATGGCATGCGTGGCCGTTAGGGCCGTGGCCTTGGTAGGAAAAGCTACCAGAGCGGCGTGTTGGCATGTGCCAATGGGACGCGTGGCCGTAAGGGCCGTGGCCTTGGTAAGAAAAGCTACCAGCGAGCGTGTTGGCATGTGCCAATGGCACGCGTGGCCGTTAGGGCCGTGGCCTTGGTATGAAAAGCTACCAGCGAGCGTGTTGGCATGTGCCAATGGCACGCGTGGCCGTTAGGGCCGTGGCCTTGGTAGGAAAATCTACCGACGGCGTGTTGGCATGTGCCAATGGCATGCGTGGGTCGTTAGGGCCGTGGCCTTGGTAGGAAAAGCTACCAGCGAGCGTGTTGGCATGTGCCAATGGCACGCGTGGCCGCTAGGGCCGTGGCCTTGGTAGGAAAAGCTACCAGCGAGCGCGTTGGCATGTGCCAATGGCATGCGTGGCCAATTTGGCCTAGGTTGCATGGTTTGCAAGCCTAGGTGCGGGCGCTAGTTTGGCATGGCGCGGCTAGGGCCAAGGTAAGGGTGTTTGGCTTGGCGTGGCGTGAACAGTGTAGCTAGGGCCAAGCCAGAGTGTGTTTGGCATGGCTCAGCTAGCTCGGGCTAGGTGTGGCATGATTTGCCATTGGCACGGAGGTGCGGCTAGCATGGTTGGCATGCTTGGCGCGTTTGGTATGGGCGGCATGATTTGCCATTAGCATAGAGATGCGGCTACCTCGGTCTAGGTGTGGCTGGCATGATTTTCCATTGGCACGGAGGTGCGGCTAGCATGGTTGGCATGCTTCTGGTAGCGTTTGGTATGGCTGGCATGATTTGCCATTAGCATAGAGATGCGGCTAGCTCGGTCTAGGTGTGGGCGGGCATGATTTTCCATTGGCACGGAGGTGCGGCTAGCATGGTTGGCATGCTTCGGCGCGTTTGGTATGGTCTGGCATGATTTGCCATTGGCATAGAGATGCGGCTAGCTCGGGCTAGGTGTGGCGTGGCATGATTTGCCATTGGCACGGAGGTGCGGATAGCATGGTTGGCATGCTTCGGCGCGTTTGGTATGGCTGGCATGATTTGCCATTGGCATAGAGATGCGGCTAGCTCGGGCTAGGTGTGGCTGGCATGATTTTCCATTGGCACGGAGGTGCGGCTAGCATGGTTGGCATGCTTCGGCGCATTTGGTATGGCTGGCATGATTTGCCATTAGCATAGAGATGCGGCTAGCTCGGGCTAGGTGTGGCTGGCATGATTTGCCATTGGCACGGAGGTGAATTAGGGTTTTGTTCGTTGTAACCCTAATTTGAAAAAATACCCCTATTAATTGCTGACTACAAGCATTAAATGTTCTAATAAATGTGTCACTGGCGACATTAGGTTATTTTGGGTTTTATGATTTTACCCTTTGTTTAAAAACCACCATCAACACAAGGATAAAAATACCACCTCCAAGAATCCTAAGAAGAGAAAACTGTCTCCTCGTGCTCCTATTAACACTTCCTCCTATGACGATGCGTTACTTCCCTCTGAGAACTCCTCTTGTCGCCTCTGATGGACGATTTGTCCAATATTTTTTCGGATACACTATGCGGTGTCGATAATCCTCCACTTGGCCGCGCGTGCGAAGCGGTGGTTAAAATATGCGACGCCCCTTCTTTGAGTCATGACTCTCTTCGTGGCATTGCCTCTGCCTTGACTCCAAACGTCCAATTTGCATTTGGATATTTGGTTAGTTTATTTTTTATGCGTCAATCTTCATTTTGAGTCTGCTTATCTTACTAATTTTCTTTGCTTATTCTATGTTAACGCAGTTCGCTCGTACGTCTCCACGCCGTCACTTCGCACCTTCAAAGAAAAATTCGTTCTCTTGAGACTGAAACTCTTAAACTTGAAGCTGAGGTTTCTACTTATAAGAACGATATCACTGGTCTTCGCAAGAGGAATGATCAATTAGTTGGTGCGTAATTATTTATTGCTCCTAATTTAATGTTTATACGTTCTTTTCGCTCCCTTTTAATTGTTTGTTCTTGCGAGAGATTTACAACTTAACTTATGGAGCCATTCATTATCCTATCATTGACGATGAGATTCTTCTAGAGCATCTTAACGCTTCTTTGAATAACATCTCGATGACAAATTAAGAACTTTTACCATGGAAGAACTCGGGTCAAAGTACCAAATTCTTAATCGTGATCATATGAGTGTGTTATCTGCTAGTAATAGCTTTAGACGTCGTTTTTGTGAATCCAAAGTAAGGATTAAGGTTTTGGAGGCGAAAATAACGCTCTTATTACTGAGAAAGATCAGTCGCTCTCAAGGGTGTGAAATATTTAAAGGAGTTTCATGAGGTTAATCTCCAAGTTCAAGTGGAGAGAGATCTAGCTATAAGAGAAAAGAACGCACTAATTGAGTGAGAGAATATGATCCGTTCTCGACTTCTTATAAAGAATGATGTTGAATTTTAGTGGGCTTCTAGGGTTATTGATAATGCTAGAAATGATTTAGCTATTGATGTTAACTTAGAGTCCGATCATACCGAATTGGTTAGATCTATTATTTCGAAAAAGAAGGTTGTCTATAATTCTATACTATCTTCATTTTTGTGTTGCTTTCTTCATATTGTTCGCATGCGGATTTAACCTTATTTATTTCCTTTTGTAGCTAATGAAAAGAATCATCGTGATGAGATTGAGGCTTTGAAGACGGAGCTCTCCAATAGAAATGATAAATGCCGCAGAAGAAGAAAAAGTTGGTGACCACTGTTTCTAATTTAACTAAGGATGCGATCCGTATTCGGGATGTGGCCGTTAAGAAGAATGCATTGGAGATCTGCACCGATAATAACATTCCCGTACAAATTATAATTTCACGAAGTCTCGAGATAATGAAGATGGCTCAAATCTCTGATAGCGAAGAAGAGTGTGAGGAATATGAAAAAACTGAAGTTTAAGATAGTGGTGATTCTGGGCCAAAGAAAAGGCGAAGATAATATGGGAGGGAAATAGCGGCATTTTCCGAAGTCCTGTTTTTGCTTTCTTTTCTCCGCTTGTAAAGTCCTACTTTTTGTATTATGTTCTCATCTTCCATCCTTTGTACATTGTGACTTCTGAGTTTTGGATGTATATTCTTTTCTTCAATGTATAATCTTTTTTTCTGCTTTTATTCTCGCATACTTTAATCCTGCAACTTTTCATTAATCGAAAGCAAAGTGTTCTTCCATATATAATAGCATATAACATCTCTGTGTTAGCATGCTTCAATAATAAAATATAATGTATAAAACATATGCGTAAGTCTATCATATGGGGGCGAATAACATCCCTTTATATGCTTGCATTCCCATTCTTGCCTCTGTTAGTCGTCTCAAGATGATTGAGTTGTGCATATTTTGTATGATACCATATATGTAATGTGTAAGGATAGCATCCATGCGGGAATCTACCATATGCGGTAATCTATCATCTATGCATTCGCATATATCATGTTTGGATTACCTTTCCTTAATCTTTCCTAATAAATGTGTCTTTGTTTTATGCCTCAGTTTAATCTTATGCGATTAGATTCGTGTCTGTACATCCTCTTATCTCCTAACTTTATTTTATATGTATGTGTTAATCTTTGAGCTTCTTTCTTTCCTACAAAACAATATGGATCTTAGTTATGTTTTTTCTCATGAGGTCTTATTGTGCCTCCCTAATTAGAGGTCTTATTTTTCCTAAATATATCATTTGTTCTTGTGCGACAAAATCGCAGAAATCTTTACACTTTCATGTAATGGCCCATTGATCTCACCTTATCATTTCTTGTATTATTGCCTCTCAGGATATATTGACGTGCAAATACGACATATCTATGCTCTCCTTTGAGTCATAGCCCCATGATATTTACGTCTTTTGACACAATTCATCTCCCTAATGGAAGGTGCCATCCTTATATTCCCCCGACTGCCCCTTCAAGGAAGCTTACCCCTACCGGGTTAGGGTGGGCTCTTCCCATCCAGTGATGCAACAATCCCTTGTTTTCGCGGCCTCTTATCCATCCGTCGATATGGCTTGTAGTTACGAGACCGCACCCTAAGTGGGGTTTCTTGAGGACCGAGTGCATCATAGTCAGGACTTGTCAAGAGCGGCAAGGTACGCTCCACGCCCCAGCACTCTTGACTCAACCCGTGTACCTCGGCTCCCGATCATGTTTCTGCACTCCTTAGTAGAGAGCTTCTTACCTTAGCCTTTCGACTAAGGCGCTCTACTAGATGGGATTTTATTGCACCCCAAATCTCCATGACTCCGGCTCCAGGGTCGGTGTAGCTTTCACTTGAGTCATGCTAATTGTGATCTAGGGTTTTCCCCAATTGTGACGCGCGTTAGGTCTTATTTGTGCCTCTTGTTATTATGCGAACTAGGGTGCACGCCACAATTGGATGGCTATTCATGTTTTACTATTGCTTCCTTGATGGCTATTCATGTTTTACTCTTACTATTGCTTCCTTGATGGCTATTCATGTTTTACTCTCTCTCCTAATACTTTTTCTCTGCAACTTTCTTCTACTGCTGCTATTCTTTATCGTTCTCCATCATTTCCTTCATTTTTCTTATAATCATCCTTTTTTTCTTTCTTTTCTTACTTCCGGACTGTTCTTTCTTTATTATCATCTTGATCATCACAATCATCTTGACTTTTTCTTTTGATCTTCCATTTATTAACATTCCCATTCTGAAAATGCCTCTTAAAGATGGAAGGAAGAATGCTAAAGAATTCAAAAGGTTAAAATTAAATTCGGGCAAAGGGGCTTCTCTTATCTATTCCTTCTATATTAGAGTCTTCTTATACGCTTGATCCTAAATGGTTTTCTCTCGATCGGTGGGATGATCGAAGATCATTATTTCGGTTGGACACTTCTCGCTGGTCTTCCTATTCCCCCTATGATCCTCAGTTCCCTTTATTTTATTAGATATTATCTGATGCGAGGTTTTCACGCGGCGTATTCCAATTGAGTGGTGATTGTATAAAGATAATGGTGGAGTACGCTCGTCATGCGGCTGGTTAGAATCCGCTTATCCCAGAAGATGTGAGAAATCCAAATCTTGCATAGAAAGAAATTAATCCTGCGGAGTATACGGTTGAGAATTTCTTTCGTCACTATGAGGTTGCCATTATGAAGAATGAATCATTCCGTTGGGGCATTCGCTTGGTGAGAAAGGACGGTTTCGCGGAGGATCAGGGGATCATGCGGGATGTTGACTTTCATTATTCCTCCAATAATACCGCTCAAAAATCAAAAGATACTGGGCATTGGGTGGAGTATCCCATCGTTTTGGTGGGCCCCTACATTTCGGCAAAAGCGCCCGATGGTTCGACTCTTCCTCTTCCCCGTGAGGTTTTCCACTTACCATCCTTGGGAGTTTAAATGGCCTAAGGAACATGATGTGGTATGCTACTTTTATCTTTCTGTCCACTTTCCTTCTATTGTTCTTTCTTTCCTTTATTATTTCCTTTGATCTCTGGTTGCAAAGCTGAAGAAGAAAGCTAAAAACGCGTCTCTTGCATCACATTCACGTGATAATGAAGTAAGAAATACTCCACCCTGAATTTTAACAATATTGTTGCCTATGTTTCTTATCTTTCTTTATGCGCGTAGGTGGGAACTGGGGACGCCGAGAATATCAATGATAATGCTTCTCTTTTCAGGTGGTGATGTGTGTTCTTAGGGTAAAGGCAAGGTGTTTATGGGTAAAAATCTTTTACGCCGATTTCGGTAAAATCGGTAGGTGAGTGAGAAACCTGGTTCAAACCCTAAACAAATGTGCTGCACGTGAGCACTTTATAGATTCGAGAGATCAATCATACAAGTCCGGCTAAACCAAGAAATGGCCGTTCCCAGGACTTGCTTCGGTCACAAAGTGGAGGAGAAGGGTTGATTTGGGGAGGAAGCAAAGAAAGGTGTTGAGACGAGAATAATGCTGGGAGAGTAGTGTCTCGACTTGTATCGGAAAGTGAAAGCTTCGGAAGCTTGCAAGAGATGAAAGCTTTTGGAGAGCTTGCAAAGTTGCCTTTTAAGAGTGTTGTATTTTTCTCCGACCGAGACTTGTTGTCCGGTGGAAATAGGTAAGACCTATTTATACAAGTCGAGATTGAAACGTACCACTGGCCTCATGAAGGAAGAGAGTAAAGGGTGAAATAATGGGAGGAGGTGGTAACCGCAAGGTGTTTATGGGTAAAAACGTTTTCACCATTATTTCCTCATTAATTTGACCGCTTTATTCCTTTTCACGCTTTCTTAATGTGAGCGTAGTGTACGCCGGCAAGCCGTGATCGGCAAAGCAAAACCCCGGAAAGCATCCCCGGTTTGTGTTGATATCTCGAGTGTTGGTTGCACCTTGAGTGCAAGTGGCGCCGCTAGTGGCGCGTGTGGCATGTGCGGAATGCCCTTGTTGCGGGTTGTACCTCGAGCGCAAGTGGCAATGCCAGAGCTGCTAGTGGCGTGCGTGGCATGTGCCAATGGCATGTGCGGAATGCCTGGGTGGTAGGTTGTACGTTGAGTGTAAGTGGCAAAGCTGCTAGTGGCGTGTGTGGCATGTGCCAATGGCATGTGCGGATTGCCTTGGTAGTAGGTTGCATGGTTTGCGAGTTAGGCTACCAGCGTGGGTTTTGGCATGTGCCAATGGCGCGTGCGGCCAAGTTGGCCTAAGTTGCACGGCTTCCAAGTTAGGCTACCGGCGTGCATTAGGGGCACGGCTAGGTGATGAAGGCTACCAGCAAGCGTGTTGGCATGTGCCAATAGCATGCGTGGCCGTTAGGGCCGTGGCCTTGGTAGGAAAAGCTACCAGCGAGCGTGTTGGCATGTGACAATGGCACGCGTGGCCGTTAGGGCCGTGGCCTTGGTAGGAAAAGCTACCAGCGAGCGTGTTGGCATGTGCCAATGGCACGCGTGGCCGTTAGGGCCGTGGCCTTGGTAGGAAAAGCTACCAAATGAGCGTGTTGGCATGTGTCAATGGCATGCGTGGCCGTTAGGGCCGTGGCATTGGTAGGAAAAGCTACCGGCGAGCGTTTTTTTGGCATGTGCCAATGGCATGCGTGGCCGTTAGGGCCGTGGCCTTGGTAGGAAAAAGCTACCAATGAGCGTGTTGGCATGTGCCAATGGCATGCGTGGCCGTTAGGCCGTGGCCTTGGTAGGAAAAGCTACCAATGGCGTGTTGGCATGTGCCAATGGGACGCGTGGCGTAAGGGCCGTGGCCTTGGTAAGAAAAGCTACCCGTGAGCGTGTTGGCATGTGCCAATGGCACGCGTGGCCGTTAGGGCCGTGGCCTTGGTAGGAAAAGCTACCCGGCGAGCGTGTTGGCATGTGCCAATGGCACGCGTGGCCGTTAGGGCCGTGGCCTTGGTAGGAAAATCTACCGAGCGGCGTGTTGGCATGTGCCAATGGCATGCGTGGCGTTAGGGCCGTGGCCTTGCAGGAAAAGCTACCAGCGAGCGTGTTGGCATGTGCCAATGGCACGCGTGGCCGCTAGGGCCGTGGCCTTGGTAGGAAAAGCTACCAGCGAGCGCGTTGGCATGTGCCAATGGCATGCGTGGCCAATTTGGCCTAGGTTGCATGGTTTGCAAGCCTAGGTGCGGGCGCTAGTTTGGCATGGCGCGGCTAGGGCCAAGGTAAGGGTGTTTGGCTTGGCGTGGCGTGAACAGTGTAGCTAGGGCCAAGGCAGAGTGGGTTTGGCATGGCTCAGCTAGCTCGGGCTAGGTGTGGCATGATTTGCCATTGGCACGGAGGTGCGGCTAGCATGGTTGGCATGCTTCGGCGCGTTTGGTATGGCTGGCATGATTTGCCATTGGCATAGAGATGCGGCTACCTCGGTCTAGGTGTGGTGGCATGATTTTCCATTGGCACGGAGGTGCGGCTAGCATGGTTGGCATGCTTCGGCGCGTTTGGTATGGTCAATGATTTGCCATTAGCATAGAGATGCGCTAGCTCGGTCTAGGTGTGGGCTGGCATGATTTTCCATTGGCACGAGGTGCGGCTAGCATGGTTGGCATGCTTGGCGGCGCGTTTGGTATGGCTGGCATGATTTGCCATTGGCATAGAGATGCGGGCTAGCTTGGGCTAGGTGTGGTCGGCATGATTTGCCATTGGCACGGAGGTGCGGATAGCATGGTTGGCATGCTTCGCCGCGTTTGGTATGGTGGCATGATTTGCCATTGGCATAGAGATGCGGCTAGCTCGGGCTAGGTGTGGTCTGGCATGATTTTCCATTGGCACGGAGGTGCGGCTAGCATGGTTGGCATGCTTGGCGCATTTGGTATGGTCGGGCATGATTTGCCATTGGCATAGAGATGCGGCTAGCTCGGGCTAGGTGTGGCTGGCATGATTTGCCATTGGCACGGAGGTGAATTAGGGTTTTGTTCGTTGTAACCCTAATTTGAAAAAATACCCCCTATTAATTGCTGACTACAAGCATTAAATGTTCTAATAAATGTGTCACTGGCGACATTAGGTTATTTTGGGTTTTATGATTTTACCCTTTGTTTAAAAACCACCATCAACACAAGGATAAAAATACCACCTCCAAGAATCCTAAGAAGAGAAAACTGTCTCCTCGTGCTCCTATTAACACTTCCTCCTATGACGATGCGTTACTTCCCTCTGAGAACTCCTCTTGTCGCCTCTGATGGACGATTTGTCCAATATTTTTTCGGATACACTATGCGGTGTCGATAATCCTCCACTTGGCCACGCGTGCGAAGCGGTGGTTAAAATATGCGACGCCCCTTCTTTGAGTCATGACTCTCTTCGTGGCATTGCCTCTGCCTTGACTCCAAACGTCCAATTTGCATTTGGATATTTGGTTAGTTTATTTTTTATGCGTCAATCTTCATTTTGAGTCTGCTTATCTTACTAATTTTCTTTGCTTATTCTATGTTAACGCAGTTCGCTCGTACATCTCACGCCCGCATCACTTGGACCTTCAAAGAAAAATGCGTTCTCTTGAGACCGAAAATCTTAAACTTGAAGCTGAGGTTTCTACTTATAAGAACGATATCACTGGTCTTCGCAAGAGGAATGATCAATTAGTTGGTGCGTAATTATTTATTGCTCCTAATTTAATGTTTATACGTTCTTTTCGCTCCCTTTTAATTGTTTGTTCTTGCAGAGATTTACAACTTAACTTATGGAGCCATTCATTATCCTGTTGACGATGAGATTCTTCTAGAGCATCTTAACGCTTCTTTGAATAACATCTCTGATGACAAATTAAGAACTTTTACCATGGAAGAACTCAGGTCAAAGTACCAAATTCTTAATCGTGATCATATGAGTGTGTTATCTGCTAGTAATAGCTTTAGACGTCGTTTTTGTGAATCCAAAGTAAGGATTAAGGTTTTGGAGGCGAAAAATAACGCTCTTATTACTGAGAAAGATCAGGTCGCTCTCAAGGGTGTGAAATATTTAAAGGAGTTTCATGAGGTTAATCTCCAAGTTCAAGTGGAGAGAGATCTAGCTATAAGAGAAAAGAACGCACTAATTGAGTGAGAGAATATGATCCGTTCTCGACTTCTTATAAAGAATGATGTTGAATTTTAGTGGGCTTCTAGGGTTATTGATAATGCTAGAAATGATTTAGCTATTGATGTTAACTTAGAGTCTGATCATACTGAATTGGTTAGATCTATTATTTCTGAAAAAGAAGGTTGTCTATAATTCTATACTATCTTCATTTTTGTGTTGCTTTCTTCATATTGTTCGCATGCGGATTTAACCTTATTTATTTCCTTTTGTAGCTAATGAAAAGAATCATCGTGATGAGATTGAGGCTTTGAAGACGGAGCTCTCCAATAGAAATGATAAATGCCGCAGGCTGAAGAAAAAGTTGGTGACCACTATTTCTAATTTAACTAAGGATGCGATCCGTATTCGGGATGTGGCCGTTAAGAAGAATGCATTGGAGATCTGCACTGATAATAACATTCCCGTACCAAATTATAATTTCACAGAAGTCTCAGATAATGAAGATGGCTCTGAAATCTCTCGATAGCGAAGAAGAGTGTGAGGAATATGAAAAACTGAAGTTTAAGATAGTGGTGATTAAAGTCAAGAAAAAGGCGAAGATAATATGGGAGGGAAATAAAGATTTTCCCCAAGTCCTGTTTTGCTTTCTTTCTCCGCTTGTAAAGTCCTACTTTTTGTATTATGTTCTCATCTTCCATCCTTTGTACATTGTGACTTCGAGTTTTGGATGTATATTCTTTTTCTTCAATGTATAATCTTTTTCCTGCTTTTATTCTCGCATACTTTAATCCTGCAACTTTTCATTAATCGAAAGCAAAGTGTTCTTCCATATATAATAGCATATAACATCTGTGTTAGCATGCTTCAATAATAAAATATAATGTATAAAACATATGCGTAAGTCTATCATATGGGGGCGAATAACATCCCTTTATATGCTTGCATTCCCATTCTTGCCTCTCGTTAGTCGTCTCAAGATGATTGAGTTGTGCATATTTTGTATGATACCATATATGTAATGTGTAAGGATAGCATCCATGCGGGAATCTACCATATGCGGTAATCTATCATCTATGCATTCGCATATATCATGTTTGGATTACCTTTCCTTAATCTTTCCTAATAAATGTGTCTTTGTTTTATGCCTCAGTTTAATCTTATGCGATTAGATTCGTGTCTGTACATCCTCTTATCTCTTAACTTTATTTTATATGTATGTGTTAATCTTTGAGCTTCTTTCTTTCCTACAAAACAATATGGATCTTAGTTATGTTTTTTCTCATGAGGTCTTATTGTGCCTCCCTAATTAGAGGTCTTATTTTTCCTAAATATATCATTTGTTCTTGTGCGACAAAATCGCAGGAAATCTTTACACTTTCATGTAATGGCCCATTGATCTCACCTTATCATTTCTTGTATTATTGCCTCTGTAGGATATATTGACGTGCAAATACGACATATCTATGCTCTCCTTTGAGTCATAGCCCCATGATATTTACGTCTTTTGACACAATTCATCTCCCTAATGGAAGGTGCCATCCTTATATTCCCCCTGACTGCCCCTTCAAGGAAGCTTACCCCTACCGGGTTAGGGTGGGCTCTTCCCATCCAGTGATGCAACAATCCCTTGTTTTCGCGGCCTCTTATCCATCCGTCGATATGGCTTGTAGTTACGAGACCGCACCCTAAGTGGGGTTTCTTGAGGACCGAGTGCATCATAGTCAGGACTTGTCAAGAGCGGCAAGGTACGCTCCAGACGCCCCAGGCACTCTTGACTCAACCGTGTACCTCGGCTCCCTGATCATGTTTCTGCACTCCTTAGTAGAGAGCTTCTTACCTTAGCCTTTCGACTAAGGCGCTCTACTAGATGGGATTTTATTGCACCCCAAATCTCCATGACTCCGGCTCCAGGGTCGGTGTAGCTTTCACTTGAGTTATGCTAATTGTGATCTAGGGTTTTCCCAATTGTGACGCGCGTTAGGTCTTATTTGTGCCTCTTGTTATTATGCGAACTAGGGTGCACGCCACAATTGGATGGCTATTCATGTTTTACTATTGCTTCCTTGATGGCTATTCATGTTTTACTCTTACTATTGCTTCCTTGATGGCTATTCATGTTTTACTCTCTCTCCTAATACTTTTTCTCTGCAACTTTCTTCTACTGCTGCTATTCTTTATCGTTCTCCATCATTTCCTTCATTTTTTCTTATAATCATCCTTTTTTCTTTCTTTTCTTACTTCCAGACTCTGTTCTTTCTTTATTATCATCTTGATCATCACAATCATCTTGACTTTTTCTTTTGATCTTCCATTTATTAACATTCCCATTCTGAAAATGTCTCTTAAAGATGGATGGAAGAATGCTAAAGAATTCAAAAGGTTAAAATTAAATTCGGGCAAAGGGGCTTCTCTTATCTATTCCTTCTATATTAGAGTCTTCTTATACGCTTGATCCTAAATGGTTTTCTCTCGATCGGTGGGATGATCGGAAGATCATTATTTCAGCATTGGACAGCTTCTCGCTGGTCTTCCTATTCCCCTATGATCCTCGGTTCCCTTTATTTTATTAGATATTATCGATGCGAGGTTTTTCACGCGGCGTATTCCAATTGAGTGGTGATTGTATAAAGATAATGGTGGAGTACGCTCGTCATGCGGCTGGGTTAGAATCCGCTTATCCAGAAGATGTGAGAAATCCAAATCTTGCATAGAAAGAAATTAATCCTGCGGAGTATACGGTTGAGAATTTTTTCGTCACTATGAGGTTGCCATTATGAAGAATGAATCATTCCGTTGGGGGGCATTCGCTTGGTGAGAAAGGACGGTTTCGCGGAGGATCAGGGGATCATGCGGGATGTTGACTTTCATTATTCCTCCAATAATACCGCTCAAAAATCAAAAGATACTCGCTGGGTGGAGTATCCCATCGTTTTGGTGGGCCCCTACATTTCTGGCAAAAGCGCCGATGGTTCGACTCTTCCTCTTCCTGTGAGGTTTTCCACTTACCATCCTTGGGAGTTTAAATGGCCTAAGGAACATGATGTGGTATGCTACTTTTATCTTTCTGTCCACTTTCCTTCTATTGTTCTTTCTTTCCTTTATTATTTCCTTTGATCTCTCAGTTTGCAAAGGTGAAGAAGAAAGCTAAAAACGCGTCTCTTGCATCACATTCACGTGATAATGAAGTAAGAAATACTCCACCCTGAATTTTAACAATATTGTTGCCTATGTTTCTTATCT
The DNA here is from genome assembly GCA_023531295.1 of Papaver armeniacum. Lineage (NCBI taxonomy): Eukaryota > Viridiplantae > Streptophyta > Magnoliopsida > Ranunculales > Papaveraceae > Papaver > Papaver armeniacum. The sequence goes on along the minus strand of JAJJWW010000444.1, from coordinate 66,227 downwards.
TTCTTTATGCGCGTAGGTGGGAACTGGGGACGCTGAGAATATCAATGATAATGCTTCTCTTTCTGTTGGTGGTGATGTGTGTTCTTAGGGTAAAGGCAAGGTGTTTATGGGTAAAAATCTTTTCTGCCGATTTCGGTAAAATCGGTAGGTGAGTGAGAAACTGGTTCAAACCCTAAACAAATGTGCTGCACGTGAGCACTTTATAGATTCGAGAGATCAATCTGTACAAGTCCGGCCTAAACCAAGAAATGGCCGTTCCAGGACTTGCTTCGGTCACAAAGTGGAGGAGAAGGGTTGATTTGGGGAGGGAAGCAAAGAAAGGTGTTGAGACCAGAATAGTGCTGGGGAGAGTAGTGTCTCGACTTGTATCGAAAAGTGAAAGCTTGAAGCTTGCAAGAGATGAAACCTTTTTGGAGAGCTTGCAAAGTTGCCTTTTCGAGAGTGTTGTATTTTTCTCTGACCGAGACTTGTTGTCTGGGTGGAAATAGGTAAGACCTATTTATACAAGTCGAGATTGAAACGTACCCTGGCCTCATGAAGGAAGAGAGTAAAGGGTGAAATAATGGGAGAGGAGGTGGTAACCGCAAGGTGTTTATGGGTAAAAACGTTTTCACCATTATTTCCTCATTAATTTGACCGCTTTATTCCTTTTCACGCTTTCTTAATGTGAGCGTAGTGTACGCTGCAAGCTGTGATCGGCAAAGCAAAACCCTGGAAAGCATCCCCCAGTTTGTGTTGATATCTCGAGTGTTGGTTGCACCTTGAGTGCAAGTGGCGCTGCTAGTGGCGCGTGTGGCATGTGCCATTGGCATGTGCGGAATGCCCTTGTTGCGGGTTGTACCTCGAGCGCAAGTGGCAATGCCGGAGCTGCTAGTGGCGTGCGTGGCATGTGCCAATGGCATGTGCGGAATGCCTGGGTGGTAGGTTGTACGTTGAGTGTAAGTGGCAAAGCTGCTAGTGGCGTGTGTGGCATGTGCCAATGGCATGTGCGGATTTCCTTGGTAGTAGGTTGCATGGTTTGCGAGTTAGGCTACCAGCGTGGCTTTTGGCATGTGCCAATGGCGCGTGCGGCCAAGTTGGCCTAAGTTGCACGGCTTCCAAGTTAGGCTACCGGCGTGCATTAGGGGCACGGCTAGGTGATGAAGGCTACCAGCAAGCGTGTTGGCATGTGCCAATAGCATGCGTGGCCGTTAGGGCCGTGGCCTTGGTAGGAAAAGCTACCAGCGAGCGTGTTGGCATGTGACAATGGCACGCGCGTGGCGTTAGGGCGTGGCCTTGGTAGGGAAAAGCTACCAGCGGCGTGTTGGCATGTGCCAATGGCACGCGTGGCCGTTAGGGCCGTGGCCTTGGTAGGAAAAGCTACCAGCGAGCGTGTTGGCATGTGTCAATGGCATGCGTGGCCGTTAGGGCCGTGGCATTGGTAGGAAAAGCTACCAGCGAGCGTTTTGGCATGTGCCAATGGCATGCGTGGCCGTTAGGGCCGTGGCCTTGGTAGGAAAAGCTACCGGCGGCGTGTTGGCATGTGCCAATGGCATGCGTGGCCGTTAGGGCCGTGGCCTTGGTAGGAAAAGCTACCAGCGAGCGTGTTGGCATGTGCCAATGGCACGCGTGGCCGTAAGGGCCGTGGCCTTGGTAAGAAAAGCTACCAGCGAGCGTGTTGGCATGTGCCAATGGCACGCGTGGCCGTTAGGGCCGTGGCCTTGGTAGGAAAAGCTACCAGCGAGCGTGTTGGCATGTGCCAATGGCACGCGTGGCAAGTTAGGGCCGTGGCCTTGGTAGGAAAATCTACCCGGCGGCGTGTTGGCATGTGCCAATGGCATGCATGGCCGTTAGGGCCGTGGCCTTGGTAGGAAAAGCTACCAGCGCGTGTTGGCATGTGCCAATGGCACGCGTGGCCGCTAGGGCCGTGGCCTTGGTAGGAAAAGCTACCAGCCGAGCGCGTTGGCATGTGCCAATGGCATGCGTGGCCAATTTGGCCTAGGTTGCATGGTTTGCAAGCCTAGGTGCGGGCGCTAGTTTGGCATGGCGCGGCTAGGGCCAAGGTAAGGGTGTTTGGCTTGGCGTGGCGTGAACAGTGTAGCTAGGGCCAAGGCAGAGTGTGTTTGGCATGGCTCAGCTAGCTCGGGCTAGGTGTGGCATGATTTGCCATTGGCACGGAGGTGCGGCTAGCATGGTTGGCATGCTTCGGCGCGTTTGGTATGGCTGGCATGATTTGCCATTAGCATAGAGATGCGGCTAGCTCGGTCTAGGTGTGGCTGGCATGATTTTCCATTGGCACGGAGGTGCGGCTAGCATGGTTGGCATGCTTCGGCGCGTTTGGTATGGCTGGCATGATTTGCCATTAGCATAGAGATGCGGCTAGCTCGGTCTAGGTGTGGCTGGCATGATTTTCCATTGGCACGGAGGTGCGGCTAGCATGGTTGGCATGCTTCGGCGCGTTTGGTATGGCTGGCATGATTTGCCATTGGCATAGAGATGCGGCTAGCTCGGGCTAGGTGTGGCTGGCATGATTTGCCATTGGCACGGAGGTGCGGATAGCATGGTTGGCATGCTTCGGCGCGTTTGGTATGGCTGGCATGATTTGCCATTGGCATAGAGATGCGGCTAGCTCGGGCTAGGTGTGGCTGGCATGATTTGCCATTGGCACGGAGAGTGCGGCTAGCATGGTTGGCATGCTTCGGCGCGTTTGGTATGGCTGGCATGATTTGCCATTGGCATAGAGATGCGGCTAGCTCGGGCTAGGTGTGGCTGGCATGATTTGCCATTGGCACGGAGGTGAATTAGGGTTTTGTTCGTTGTAACCCTAATTTGAAAAAATACCCCTATTAATTGCTGACTACAAGCATTAAATGTTCTAATAAATGTGTCACTGGCGACATTAGGTTATTTTGGGTTTTATGATTTTACCCTTTGTTTAAAAACCACCATCAACACAAGGATAAAAATACCACCTCCAAGAATCCTAAGAAGAGAAAACTGTCTCCTCAGGCTCCTATTAACACTTCCTCCTATGACGATGCGTTACTTCCCTCTGAGAACTCCTCTTGTCGCCTCTGATGGACGATTTGTCCAATATTTTTTCGGATACACTATGCGGTGTCGATAATCCTCCACTTGGCCGCGCGTGCGAAGCGGTGGTTAAAATATGCGACGCCCCTTCTTTGAGTCATGACTCTCTTCGTGGCATTGCCTCTGCCTTGACTCCAAACGTCCAATTTGCATTTGGATATTTGGTTAGTTTATTTTTTATGCGTCAATATTCATTTTGAGTCTGCTTATCTTACTAATTTTCTTTGCTTATTCTATGTTAACGCAGTTCGCTCGTACGTCTCACGCTGTCACTTCAGACCTTCAAAGAAAAATTCGTTCTCTTGAGACTGAAAATCTTAAACTTGAAGCTGAGGTTTCTACTTATAAGAACGATATCACTGGTCTTCGCAAGAGGAATGATCAATTAGTTGGTGCGTAATTATTTATTGCTCCTAATTTAATGTTTATACGTTCTTTTCGCTCCCTTTTAATTGTTTGTTCTTGCAGAGATTTACAACTTAACTTATGGAGCCATTCATTATCCTGTTGACGATGAGATTCTTCTAGAGCATCTTAACGCTTCTTTGAATAACATCTCACGATGACAAATTAAGAACTTTTACCATGGAAGAACTCGAGGTCAAAGTACCAAATTCTTAATCGTGATCATATGAGTGTGTTATCTCGCTAGTAATAGCTTTAGACGTCGTTTTTGTGAATCCAAAGTAAGGATTAAGGTTTTGGAGGCGAAAAATAACGCTCTTATTACTGAGAAAGATCGAGGTCGCTCTCAAGGGTGTGAAATATTTAAAGGAGTTTCATGAGGTTAATCTCAAGTTCAAGTGGAGAGAGATCTAGCTATAAGAGAAAAGAACGCACTAATTGAGTGAGAGAATATGATCCGTTCTCGACTTCTTATAAAGAATGATGTTGAATTTTAGTGGGCTTCTAGGGTTATTGATAATGCTAGAAATGATTTAGCTATTGATGTTAACTTAGAGTCCGATCATCTTGAATTGGTTAGATCTATTATTTCAAAAAGAAGGTTGTCTATAATTCTATACTATCTTCATTTTTGTGTTTCTTTCTTCATATTGTTCGCATGCGGATTTAACCTTATTTATTTCCTTTTGTAGCTAATGAAAAGAATCATCGTGATGAGATTGAGGCTTTGAAGACGGAGCTCTCAATAGAAATGATAAATGCCGCAGTTTGAAGAAAAAGTTGGTGACCACTGTTTCTAATTTAACTAAGGATGCGATCCGTATTCGGGATGTGGCCGTTAAGAAGAATGCATTGGAGATCTGCACTGATAATAACATTCCCGTACCAAATTATAATTTCTGAAGTCTCGAGATAATGAAGATGGCTCGAAATCTCGATAGCGAAGAAGAGTGTGAGGAATATGAAAAAGCGAAGTTTAAGATAGTGGTGATTAAGGGGGTCAAGAAAAAGGCGAAGATAATATGGGAGGGAAATAACGACATTTTCTCAAGTCTGTTTTGCTTTCTTTTCTCCGCTTGTAAAGTCCTACTTTTTGTATTATGTTCTCATCTTCCATCCTTTGTACATTGTGACTTCGAGTTTTGGATGTATATTCTTTTTCTTCAATGTATAATCTTTTTCTGCTTTTATTCTCGCATACTTTAATCCTGCAACTTTTCATTAATCGAAAGCAAAGTGTTCTTCCATATATAATAGCATATAACATCTGTGTTAGCATGCTTCAATAATAAAATATAATGTATAAAACATATGCGTAAGTCTATCATATGGGGGCGAATAACATCCCTTTATATGCTTGCATTCCCATTCTTGCCTCTTTGTTAGTCGTCTCAAGATGATTGAGTTGTGCATATTTTGTATGATACCATATATGTAATGTGTAAGGATAGCATCCATGCGGAATCTACCATATGCGGTAATCTATCATCTATGCATTCGCATATATCATGTTTGGATTACCTTTCCTTAATCTTTCCTAATAAATGTGTCTTTGTTTTATGCCTCAGTTTAATCTTATGCGATTAGATTAGTATCTGTACATCCTCTTATCTCTTAACTTTATTTTATATGTATGTGTTAATCTTTGAGCTTCTTTCTTTCCTACAAAACAATATGGATCTTAGTTATGTTTTTTTCTCATGAGGTCTTATTGTGCCTCCCCTAATTAGAGGTCTTATTTTTCCTAAATATATCATTTGTTCTTGTGCGACAAAATCGCAGGAAATCTTTACACTTTCATGTAATGGCCCATTGATCTCACCTTATCATTTCTTCTATTATTGCCTCATAGGATATATTGACGTGCAAATACGACATATCTATGCTCTCCTTTGAGTCATAGCCCCATGATATTTACGTCTTTTGACACAATTCATCTCCCTAATGGAAGGTGCCATCCTTATATTCCCCTGACTGCCCCTTCAAGGAAGCTTACCCCTCTGGGTTAGGGTGGGCTCTTCCCATCCAGTGATGCAACAATCAGTTGTTTTCGCGGCCTCTTATCCATCCGTCGATATGGCTTGTAGTTACGAGACCGCACCCTAAGTGGGGTTTCTTGAGGACCGAGTGCATCATAGTCAGGACTTGTCAAGAGCGGCAAGGTACGCTCCAGACGCCCCAGGCACTCTTGACTCAACCGTGTACCTCGGCTCCACGATCATGTTTACTCGCACTCCTTAGTAGAGAGCTTCTTACCTTAGCCTTTCGACTAAGGCGCTCTACTAGATGGGATTTTATTGCACCCCAAATCTCCATGACTCCGGCTCCAGGGTCGGTGTAGCTTTCACTTGAGTCATGCTAATTGTGATCTAGGGTTTTCCCCAATTGTGACGCGCGTTAGGTCTTATTTGTGCCTCTTGTTATTATGCGAACTAGGGTGCACGCCACAATTGGATGCCTTGCCTCTATTGTTAGAGATCTTTCTTATGATGCCTTTTGTTAAGGTCTTATTGTAAGGTCTTATTTTCTACCTTGTTCTTATATGTAATATATTTAAGGAAGAAGAATTTCTCATTTTTTATTCATACGCTTGATTAGTACAACTCTGATGTCTTCTTTCTTCATTTATTCGCTTACATGATAATTACCTCTTAAAAATTCTATATCTGGGATAACTTGCTTGCTTCTTTCACCTTTTGTGCTTTATTGAGTTCGCTTATACTTTCTAATATACTTGTTTGCACGTTAGTTATTTCTTCTGCCGTGCTATTATTGCCGCATGGACCATACTTCTTCAAATATGGTTGATTCCAAATTTGTCCAACTTGTACTTCTTCATTAGTTTCCATCAATTCATACAGTCAATTATCAATAGCTAATGATGAATAGTCCACCCATGCGTCCTTTGACTCTCATTTTCCATTTTTCTGGGAATGGTGGTTCTTGTCTCAACACCATCTCTCCTATCTAGAATTCATCCTTTCTGACGCACTTGTTACGTGAACTTTCTTGTGCGAAAGTTGTCGCCTTTGCAGAAGTTTTGTTGATTTCACCACTCTTGTGCACAATATCGACCATTAGTCTTTCCCCTCTCTTGCTTTCTATGATCTCTTGCTTCCAGTTTCGTACGCTAATCACTTTTATCTACATCGATTTCTTGATATTTTCTCCCTCGATTGGATCTCCTCTTATCACTCCGACACCTTGAGGCAAGGGGATACACTGATTAAATGTTGAGGCCACCCCAAGAATGCTATGTAGCCACGACCTTCCTATCAAGGCATTGTATGGAGATTCTACATCAACTACGCAGAATATTATTTCTGTGGTCATGCTCTTCAAAGGAATTCACATCGTTATTTCCCCTTTCGGCTTATTGGCTGACCTATTGAAACCACAGATCTTGTAGGTTGATGGGATGAGGTCCTCATCTCTACTGCCCATAGTCTTGTAGGTAAGGTAAAACAATATATCCAACAGAGCTACCGGGATCTATCAAAGTATTCTATTTATTTCCCACGCGTCTGCGTCATCATCTTCCTCTTCATCGCCTTTTGCTTTTGGGTTGATTTCCAGCTTGACCAATGTCGGCTCCCATGCAATTCTCCACCTCCTGGTACTTCTTATGCGTTAAATGAAATTGGTGTCCTATGCCAATCCTTGAATGGTGATATCTCTTTCCATCATTGTCTCTTAGTAAACTCGACTTAGGACATTATCATGAAAGTCTTCTATGCTTTTAAATGAGTGTATTATTGAATTACAATATAAATTCTTTGCCTTCGCTCCCACCTCAATCAAGTATGTTTTATTTCCAGCTTTCATTCCTGGCGCCTGTCCTTCTGGTAGTGGTGGTAAATTCTGTTGTTGTTGCACTAGGAAATGGTTTAACTTCCATTGATCAATCATTCTTAGTATAATTTTTGTACATTCCGACGATTCTTCGGTCGTGTGACCATGAAAACGATGGTAAGCACAAAACTCATTGATTCTTCTTCCCCGAGGGTGGTTCATGACCCATATTTGGTGGTTCTGGTATGTCTTCCATCAAGATCACCGCCTCCAAGATTTTGTTTATTGCAGTGTTTAGGTGTGGCATTTTGATCTCTTCCCATACTTGTTCTATTTCCTCCTGGGCATTGATTATAGTATCTCTTTTGCCCTCCATAATTTCCTGCTTGATTATCTAGCCTTTGAATCTTGTTATTACCTCCATTGTTATTGTATTTCCTTTCTCTATACTCTATGTCATACATCTCTTGGTCTCTGCTGCCCATGGCCACTAGCTTTCGTTCATCTTCAATCATCTTTTTTTGGTTCCCTTGGGATGTACTTGCAACCTCATTTGCTATCTTTGGAAGTAGGCTTGCATTCCCTTCCTTTGCGTTTGTAACCACGACAGGGTAAGATTCCATTTCTCTTTGCTTTTCTTCAAAAGCGATATACTCTTCTTGGTACTCACGTAGTTCTTTCATGGATATGGTATCTTTGATTCCGAATATCTCAGTATACAAAAAGTCGGTTGCAAAGAGAGTGCATTAATAAAATCTAGTATGAGATTTCTCTCATCTACTCTTCCACCATTTCACTACATATAGTTCTCCAACGCGTGGTTAGGTTTCACAATCCCTTATTTGTTCTTCTTCGTGACTAAACACCTTCTATATTCTGGTGAGCACGTTGTTCTTGATGTATGCTCCCAGAAATATAGTCTAGATGATTAAATGATATGATTTTTCCCATGGGTAGGCCCTCAAACCACTTCAAAGCTTCTCCCGTTAGACCGACTAGAAAATATTTACATAAAACTGCATCATTATCTTCCCACTGCAATAAAGATCTGTTGTAAGCTTTGATGTGTTGAACTGCGCATGTTGTTCTATCGAAAATATTGGTGAATACTCGTAGAGCGCACTTTGTTGGTATTCCTGCCATTTGTATTTTCTTGCGAATGGCGTTTTTCCCTCTTCCTCTATAGCTTCATCCAATTGTCGTCTACCTCCTTCTCTTCGCGTTGTCATCGTCGCTCTTACTTCTTTTCATTCTCTTAAGATTTTCTCATTCATGATTTGATATGCATCTTGCTGCATTGGCCTTTTCAACCTTGCTTTTCTTACTTGATTGTCATTCTTGTTTTCGGCGCATTGCCTCTTGTACTTCTCATTCTTGACTTCTTCTTTTCTTTTCCTCCGTCTTTCTCTTTCATTCCTTGCATTGATTTGTGCGTAATTGTATATTTCACCCTCCTCTGCGCGGTCGCATTGATTTCTTAACATTTCTCTTCCTTGTAATATCATTCTTCCCTGCTCTACATCAGTTTCATCATCCTGGTCATGATGCGTGCGATTACGTTCGCCTTGTTGCTCACGTCGATTGCCTCTATGATTTTCTTGCATGTGGTAAAATTCGCCTTGATGTATGTACGGATCATCAGTTGGTTGTTGCTCTATGCTATGTTCACCGCGCTCTTCCCTTATATTATCACCTACCTGAAAGTTTTCAATGTTATTATCTAAGAGTTGCTCCTGTCTAGTATCTCTGCGACTAGATCTGCTATGCCTTGATGTGCTCCTGCTTGTTCTAGATATGGAGCTTGTACGCGTTGTACTTCGTGACCTTTGCTCTTGTAGTTTGATATTCTCTTCTCTTAGTTCCTCATTCTGACGCGCCAAATTCACTCGTTCTTCTTCTTCTCTCCTCCTTTCTGCTATTAGTCTTTGTCAGAGCTCCTCTATGGTCATATTCTCTTCATTTTCTGTTATTGGTCCTCCATCTCTAGTTCTTTGCTCATCTTCTTCTGTTGAATCTGTATTTGTAGTATGAACACTTACTCTATCGTAGTCGATGGTGTTATTTTGCACTGGTTCGCGTTGGATCTGAGTTTGGACTTGACTTCCTCGATTGTTTCTTTCTCCCATCCTTGATAATTCAGCAACTTTGCTTCTTCTTCTTCCAGCGATTCTTCTTCTCCTCCTAGTTGCTACAGTTTGTTTTGCGGTGGATGCTTGTCTCACCATTTGTTTTTCTGTGAACGATATTTTCTCTTGACGAAGGAAAGAGTAATCTCTAAAGAATTGAAAACTTTACTAAGAAAATTGTTTTTCAGAGATAAAACCTTTGATTGAATCTTTTAGATCTAAATTTCTGAAACCTTCAAAGATTGCTAAGAGAGCGATGAAAAATTATGAATAACTTTCTATTTGTTTTTAAAGAAATTCACCAACAGGATACATCATTCCAAGCTGATTTCTAGCGCCAAAATGTGGTTGCGAGAAATCTCACAACCACACCCTAAGTAAAATCTATAGAACAATCTAAGAAATCATCATAAGAATCTCAAGAACTTTTATTAAATCTTTCAATCAAATACAAAGTATGTGAAAACCCTAACTTGAGAAGCAAATAATCTTTCTCTCTCCTAAATATCTTGTCTAAGCTCTCTAGAAAGATCTCTCCCTCTTACAAAGACGCTTGGCTCCTTATATAAGAGTTTTCATAGTGTAGGACAGCTAATAAAGCCCCTTATTTCGGATCTGACGTACATCAATGTCGCATAGAGCTTTACCATTGCCGCACGATTTCATTACTGCCGCATAGATCTTCACACTTTATTCGTGATTAAGTGACATCATCTGCTTCGTCATCTTGGATATATTGTACACGGTCGTGTTCTCTTACTGCTTGAGGAGTTACTTCGCATACTAACTGAGTGAGCGGTATTTTGTATCCACAATCAGCAAATATACATATATGATAAAAAACCACGCAGACTTTGTGCTTCCGAATACAAATTGGAAACTTCAGGTTGAAAAAGAAAATTTAAATCTAACAATCAAAGGGAAAAGTTCTCAAAAGCACAAAATGGCATTGGATGCCTTTCCATGACAATTTGAAAATTACTACGTAGATGTGCGAATTGGAAGGGGATGGACAATAAATTGGGGACGAGATGCAACCTAGACTCTAGGAAGGATGAGACGTTGAAATATGGTACGTAGGCAAACACATCTTCTCAAAATAATGCAAATTGGAATCTAGCTGACCCCCTAAACAGTAGGAAAATTGATACAACTGACAATGTTGGCATGAAATATGAATAACTAATTATACAATATTCGTAAGAAAACTCATCCATCCGTAAGAAGATGGCAAAATCATTGTCCTGCATCCTGCTATTAGTTGTGCGTAAAGGTACCTTGAAACGTAAATCATGTTTGCCATCGTACATAACTCGCCTATTTGACTCTCTTGTTTATGTATACCTTACCTATTGTAATACCACTGTGTAAAAGTACTGGCGGAATTGACCTTCCTAATGCGAGATGGAAAATTAGCAAACAATTAGCTTGGTTGTGGTTAACAACAGAGTTGAAACGAAGATTATTATCGGTATCACAAAGAACTCTACCTACTTGACTCAGTTGTTCTTACGAAATGATGACAAACTATATAGTTTTGTTACCAAATCAGGCTTCCAATTCTATAACCATAAAAGGATTGTACCTCAAACTGCGGCCTCAGAAAATGAGTTGAGCCTGGATTTTGGTCTCACCAATTTCACACCAGGCAAAGCAAATGTTAATGTTGTAAACTCAAATATACGACCTGTTGAGGTCTTCATGCGCATTATTATGTTAGTACATAAGGCTGTGGGGAGGCATTGCAGTAGCTCTCAGTATACACTAACTAATAAAACATGGTATTCAGCCATATTTTTAAAATAGTAGTACCATTCTCAAAGTATACTTCTCTTTTATATCTTAGATGTGGCAGGGGTATTCATTAGTTAAATCTTGGGAAAATTAAGAAAATGCCCATGAGGGGAAATCTAATTAAGAAAATGCCCACGTTTTTTTGAAAATTAATAAAATGGCCATACCGTCACGTTTTCCGTCTGCCCCACCGGTTTGGTAAAAATCGTTTTACTTGGTCAATATCTCATCACACGAGATGAGATATTGGTGGGCGTAATGACGAATATACCCATTGGCGAATTTCCACCGTCCATGTGTCAGCTCAGCTCAATTTACGGCTGAAGATCTAACACGTGTGATGTAGATAAGAACAAAAAGGAGGAGGTGAAGTCTAGGGGAAATCAGTTCCTTTATTCCCTGCAATTTTTGTCCGACCTCTGTCTGTCTCTCCGATCTGAAGAAAACGAGTACGAGTGATTGAAATCGAAGACTTGTTCTTCGTATTTGTAATTAGGGTATTTAGATCTCTATTTCTGTAAACAAGAAGATGAAGAGCAAAAAGGAGAAGGAGAAAGCGAAGTCGATTAAGCCATAAGTTTTTTTCATAAACCCTAACTCTGTTTTCTTCTGTTTAGATCTGTTTGTTTTATATTTGTTTAGATTTGTTTGGTTTTATTTGTTTAGATTTGTTTGAAAAGGGAATCAAATCTATGATGGGTGTTGTGAGGGCTTTATTTTTGTTTTTTTGTTTAAAAACAAAATCAATAATCCCGACCAAAAAAATATAGTATCGGTTCTGTTTTTGAAATATTTTGTCCATTTTATATGTAATTAGGGTTTGAATTTGAAGATGTTATGTTATTAGGGCTTTAATTTGGGTTTCAATTTTTTGAGTGGGGTTTGTAATTTGAGTTTTAATTTGTTGAATTTTGTAAGGGATTAGGGTTTCAGTTTGGAATTGCAGTTTTAATTTGTATTTGGTATTTCAATTAGACTAATTTGGGTATTTGTTGTTCTGTTGCAGGGGAAATGTTCATTATCCTTACAGAAACATCAGTGTGTATGTTCAGATTAGTAAGATGAAAGTAGAATTCCCTCACATAGACAAAGAAGAAATTGATTTAAAGAGATTTGAGAAAATGTTGCATGCAAGGTTGGGTCTGGAAAAAGAAGAAATAGTGAACTTGTATTACACACCTGTTGATCCATGTTCCCCTGCATCTTTGTTAACAAATGATGACTTCTTTAAGTTCTGGGACATACAGATCTCGATGAAGCTGATTTTATACATCTTGACTATCTATAACTAATTCTAATTTGGAGATGATGACTTCTTGAATGCTTTTGCAATGGAGCTTCCGGTGATAACAAATGATGAGACACCAAAGAAGACTTGGAAGACAAATAAGAAGGTTGTTTCAAAGGAAAAGACTAAGCCAGCTAGGAGATCACCAAGGTTAAATACATCTTCTGAAGTGCAGAACTTTGATCAACAAGGAGGAGCATCTAGGAAATTATGTTTTGTGGATTTATTGAATGAAGTGCAAAGTATGTCATGTTTGAGTCAAGCAAGTAGAGTTGGAACTAATACAACACAGAGTAACAGTCAACCATGTCAAGAGAAGTTTGATCAACCAAGTCAAGAGAGCTTTAACCATGATTACTGGTTTAATGTAACACAAGGAAGCACTGTGTACAATGATGAGAGTCAATCTGAAGATGAGGAAAATGTGCAGCTAGAGAACACTGAGTTAAATGAGTGTAACCCAGTTGAAGATCCAGATGCCCCTTTAATATTTGATAGTGATGAAGATGATGAGAAGGATTATGCTGAATATTTAAAGACATATAAATTTCAAGCTCACAATGAGGAATCAAGTAGCAGTGAAGGTATGAAATGTGGTAAATCTTGAAAATAGAGTTGTAGTAATATATGTTAAATCTTAATTTAGGTAAGTATAATAACTCTAATGTTTGTACTTTGCAGATGAGGATGGTAGTGTTCTTGAAGCTGAAGATAAAGATGATGGTGGCCCTGAAGCAGGGTCGTCTCTGACATTAATACGACCTTGTGCGAAAGAACTTGAAACGCCTTTCGATGCAAATTTTTTTATTTATGCACATATGGTGTTTTCTTAATAGTTACTTATAACACCGAAATAAAGGAATTTATAAACCACGTTGTAGCATAAAACATTTGAAATAAAATACAAAAGCTATGTCCAGAAACAAATCGAAATAGAGCAATCAGCCAATTAGTCTTCACTTTAAAACAGGGCTCCTAATTGAGACTTTACTTTCTTTGCATCACTTTTTCTTTCTTTGGTATCACCCTTTTAGGAGGCATATCTAATTTAAGACAATACACTAGGGAACTTGAAACAATATTCGTACCTTAATCAAGTTGTAGCTTCTTGAAAAAATCAAAGGAAATCCAAAGTCTACACAGGTCGCCAACAAAAAGATGTCGTAATCACTTGTAATCGGTTCACAAATCAAAACTAACGGGGTTTGGTTCAATAATTTCAATAGGAAACTTAACTATGAATATGGTGTATGACAGAAATTTATAATCAATTAAAAATATTTAATATCAGCTGTGAATTGTCTAGTGTCTACTGTTAGTATCAACAAATACGAAATATTAATTATGAATTATAATTATCAAATTATGAAACATATTAAGATATTAGGTAGAAACCAGAATTCAGTTATGTAATGTAAACACAAATTCTAGTAAAGGACTTGGTAACATATCAACGATTCACTTGAATAATGAAAGTAGAACTAAACAAACCTTAATAATAATATGCTGCTTGGACGGTTTTAGTGATTTTTTTCTCGCCGCTCTCGCAATCTTCTACTGCAGTTTGAAATCCTTTAGGATTAAGCGATAATTTGATCTTTCCGATACTTCCCTGGATTTGTTTAATTAGGAGAAGTTACTTTGTCCGTTTCTATCTGCCTTTTCATCCATGTTTTTTACATTTTGGACTACCCAAAAATGTTGAGCCATAGGCCCATAGAGGCTTTGAAATTTTTTCGCCTTGTGCTATTGCACAACTTGACGGGCTTCAGAGCCGGCCCTGCCCTGAAGTAGTGATTAATAAAGTTAGTGGCAAACCTGATTGGTACAACAAATACCAACCAGATATCAACAACATTGCTGAGGAAGATGATCCAAATCTATTTCCTGAAGAAGATGTAATACCACCAGTGGACCCTGAAAAGATGTTGGTAAAGTATGCCTTTCATAACAAGAAACATTTTAAAAAACATCTTAAAAAGTTTTGTGTCATTCATAATTGGCAGTTCAAATGTAGAAAAAGTTGTTCTATGCAAGTTAGGGCTCACTTTGTAGGTTTAAGGATGAATATGACCTCGTAAATGGTTTCTTTATGCTAGTAAAGTGAAAAAATGAGTCAACTTTTGTTGTTAGAAGTGTTAACTTGGAACACACATGTGTTTGGGGATAAGAAAGGTAGGAATAGGAGTGCTGATCCGAAACCGTAAAGATGTTGTACTTGAAAGTTTGAAAGAATCTTCTGGGGCTTTCATACCAAAGGCCAAGAATATTCAAGAAAACTTTGCAGGTACTCACAACATCAACATTCCCTATATTTGTGCATGGAAAGCTAGGAATCTGGTTCTAGAGAAATTTTTTTGGAGATTATGAAGAAAGTTATGCTGATGTACCTAAGTTCTGTTCAATGGTGGCCAATACTAACCCAGGATCTATTGCCAAGTTTACATATGGAAGAAAAGGTAGGTTCTTTTAATATTATTTCAGTGGTGTATTCTTCTTTATTTTGTATGGGGTGGTACTTATTTTTGTGTGTGAAAAAACTGATGTTGAAAACTGCATATGCATATTTCAAGTTTGAAACAATGACAATATCATTTGCTGCACCAATGAAAGCCTTTCAGGAGTCTTGCAGAGGTGTTGTAGGGTTTGATGCATGCCATCTTACTGGCAAGTGGGGTGGTGTCCTAATGGCTGCAACAACACTTGATGGTGAGAATAGATTAGTGCCTCTAGGTATTGGAGTGGCTAGAAGTGAAACCAAAGAAAAATCGGTTAATATTCCTTAGAGATTTGGCACTGTGGGATCTTAGCTCATCATTCGGAAAAGTCACTTTCATATCAGATCAGAAAAGGTTTGTTGGAAGCAGTTGAAGAGGTGTTTCCTGGTATGCCCCATAGATAGTGTTGGAGGTAATTAACTTACTTTTAATATTGTTGTTGTATAATAACTTCTTTATTTACAATGATTAATTTTACATTTTGTCTGTTTGTGAATTATGTTGCAGGCACAATTACAAGAATTTCAAGAAAAATTATAAGTCCCCCACATTGCACAGCTCAATGTGGAATGCTGCCAAAGCCTACATGCATATTCTTTATATTCTTTCTAGTACACATTGAAACCTTCAGGTTGAAAAAGAAAAAGTGACTCTAAATTCAAAGAGAAATTTTTAAGGTTACGAAAAAGCACGAATTGAAAGCAAGATAATTTGCAAATAAACTAAGTCGAGAGATACGATTTAAACTCTTAAAAAACAAAAAACACCATTCCAAAATGATGAGAATTTGTATCTAGCAGACCCATGAGAAGATGCAACCTATTTAACAATCACATGTTTAACTCAAAAGTACAACCTAGTTTGACAAGTTTAACAAGTAAAGAGTGACTATTCTAGTACACTAATGAACTCCTGAAATCCAACTCCAACACCAAACTAACGCATAAGGTTTGGTCTGAATTGTCAAGCAGCAGTTAGGAAAAGTCCTGATCATTATATGGTAGTGCCAGAGTATAAGATAGTGACCACAATGGATATCTTCGTGAAAGAAAAAGTTGTTCAGTCAGTCGGATTCCAGTTTTTGCAAAGGTCTAATAATGAAACTAATTCCTATAAATTCCCTTTCAGCAATGAGTGGGAATCAGTTACCTCTTCTGAATGGTACAATACAATAACAGCAATCAGTTACCACTTCTGAAGTTTTTTGTGTGACAAATATGCTGTAGAAGAATAAACTATCACAATTCATATGTTGCAATTTATATTTTTGGTTTTGTATCATTTCTTGCTCTCCCAATTGAAATTTGTGTTTTCAAAAATTAGCCTTATCCGAAGACAAAGCAATTCAGCTTAACTAAAACAAACAAGCATCTTACCCGGTGCATAAGCACCGGGAGTGTCTAAACCGTCGGCATTTAGAATGCAATAATTTAATCTAATGTACTATCGGAAATTGGATCTATGGTTAATTAGCCAGTTTTTTCCTTCATCAAAAAAACATGATTTATGCTCGTGAATGTGTCACTTTTTGTGATGTTTCGCTTCACATTTCTCCATCTTTCAAGCCATTGTAGAGTTTAGATCTAATTTGTTTTGGATTTTTCTAACCCATGCAAACTCTCGTCGGAACAGACCACCTCCCTGAATTACATTAATGCCTTCATTTGCTCGTTGTTGTGCATATGGCTGATGCCTTTCCATAAAATTTGGGATGAAATTCCATGTTCCTCTTTAAGACTTTAAACCAAATCCCTTTTTCTTCAATTATAATATCTGTGTTTTGTTAAGTCTATTCTGATACACTTCGCAATACTGGCGCCCATTTTTTTTTATGAATCCAATAATTCTCATTCTTATTGGTACTCTTTCACTTTCACACTCTTGATGACGATATATTCCCATTCCGAACCCTTGGGCAAGAGGATTACTTTCATCTAACATTTCGGTAAGACCGTTAATGGCTGGTTTTCATCGTTTTATGCCTAATTGCACTCAGTCTTTGAGTTATTTCATTTGCGGTATTATGTATGTACAGCTTCCCAAATATGGGATCTTTTCCATTGATCTGGTAAGGAGTGTGCCAACATTATGAAAATTCTGACCATTGATTATGAAAATGTACGGTGATTTTCCATCATTTTTCTTTTTTTGTCTACTTGTGCACCCATCGATATGAAAGCCAACATGAATCTTGTTTTCTTCATTCAAAAATTGCGCAGGTTCCTTCACCATAGGTAATTTAACCTTTCTATCTCTTATCAAGAATTTCGGGTTTGAAGTTTCGGGTTTGTATTAGGGAATTTATCCAGTTATCTATCATTATCAATTATCATTTCGTCTTGACGAACTGGTTGCCATGTGTTGGGTTGGGTTATTGTCGAGTTCTTGTGACGTGGTTTTACTTAAAAACCTTTCATTCTCGAGAAAATATGTGATGAATGCTTCCGTTTGTTGTGTCCCTTCTACAATGTTATCCTCCAGGCCCTTGCTTTTACATCCTGAATATTCGTTGATGCTTTCCCTTACCTCGTTTCTGTAGGATAAGAAAAAGAAACCAATTATCAAATTTACAATTAATTGAAGATTTGTAATACTTTTTATCGCAAAATAAGTAAGAACTAAGAAGACTTGTAATCGTTTTGAGTAACAAACTGTCGTCAAGGAAACGAATGCAGTGAAAAAAAAATGGATGTTTTTGTTCTGGCGTGAGTCAGAAAAAAATCTTTAACTTTTATAAAATGAATGTTTGCCTACTTATATATATATTTCCCCAACCTACACGAGATTGGATGGACATAGATGATCGGATTTCGGACGATTGGTGAAAGGGTGTTTCTTATCCAAGACAAAAATGAAATCTGAAAAGGTGTCTTTTACTCTCGTAAATAATGCGGTGTTACCTGTTGGTGATGAACATAGATGATTAGCTTTTGGTCAAAGACAAAACGTTGCTACCTGTTGGTGATGACATAGGTGATTAGAAGGTGTTTCTTGCTTTCATGACCAGAACTTTTTCCCCTGTTGGTGAAATGGTATGTCCCCATAGTTTTAACTTGTTGGTGTTCATCCTGATCTAAATGTGTCTCTTTGTACATGAAACGAAACTTGGAGACTTCATTCATTTCCTCTCTGTTCATCCAAACGGTGTGACTCGTTGCTGCCTATTAGGCTGAAAAAGTGTGTAATGACATGGCGATGACATGTATAGAGATGCTGACATGGCTTCACTGTGTAGCAGAATGATTGTGGTCGCGCCATGTGGCGCTTTTGGGGTCCCTTATTATAAAGAAAGATTGGCATAAAGTTGAAACTGGTGACACAAAAAGAGACTAACAGTAAGCTTTATGTAATACTCATTAAAATAATGGCAAAAGGTTTACGCAATCTCAAGTTAAAATCCACATGAACATATACGATGCCATGAATATTACTTCTGAAGTTCAGCGAAGATTACCAGTTAATAAGTGTATCCAGGGATCTCGACTTGCTAACTGCTTTGACCGCTTTTATGTCTCTTCGATTTGGTGACTCCATTACGTTTATATCTTCTTCTCCTAATTCTTTCAGTGATACCAAGGTGTTCTTGTGAGGGAATATACCACTAATTATTTCAGTGATACGGCTAATTGGACGCAACTACAAGAAAAACAGGATTAAGCGACCAGGCAGTTTTGGTTGCAAAAGCCCATATTGAGTCGCTCTAACCCTTAGAGCGACTTAATTTGGCTCTCGCTCTTTAGTTGCAAAAGGTGGGATCTCTATAGGTCTAGAGCAGCTAGGCAGTTGCTTTAGTAATTAACCAACTATGATGTAGCGTCTTCTTTGCTGCTTGCTTCGTAGCTAGACCGACCTACCTAGAGCAAGCAAAATAATAATCGCTTCATAGCTAGACCGACCTCCTTAGAACAAGCAAAATAACCATCGCTTTAGAGTTAGACCAACCATACTAAAGCAAGTGAAACGCCGATCGCTTCATAGATAGACCAACATAAACTAGAGAGTGAAATACCGATCGCTTCTTAGCTAGACCAAGTACCCTTTGAGCAATTAAAATACACAGTTAATTGCTTCATAGCTAGACCAAGCAACCCAAGAGCATTTAAAATACCTACACATGGCCTTAAGTTGGTTGCTTAAACTTTTTAAGCAACCAAATTTTTGTGCTCCTGGTTTAGAAAATCCGACAATTAATTACAATTTAAAAATTAATACTGGAGATAATTACTAATTAAGATTTTATAATTATAATTATCCACTTCTAGTTATAAAAACCACTCCTCAATTACACGTGATATATATCCCACACAAAAGACATTAAGTTGTTACAAATAAAAAAAAAACATCTTACACGTGATAAATAAGAACAAAAAAAAACAAACAGGTCCAAACAAAAAGGTAAGAAAAGGAGCCAGAGAAAGGCATTGGACCTGTATGTTCACCAAAATATAACTGCAAATTGAACACTCAGACTATTCATCCTCATGATTACTATTAGCACATCCATCATCATGCCCAGCATAGTCATTCTCATCTTCTTGCAAATCATCCCAAGTAAAACCATCATCAACTTCTTGTTCACATTCATTTAAGGACTCATCTTCTATATCTGGCACAGGTTGACAACCAAGCGTCTTCAAAGCCTCATTCAAGTACTCTCTGAGATTACGCTCCCTCCTTTGAAGCTTTGAGATTTCTTTGTCTTGCTTCGCAACTTTTTTCTTTTCAGAGTCCAGCTGTTCTTGGAGAGCAGCCATTTGTGCTTCATTTTTTTAATATAAACTGAAGCGGGCAGCAACTTTTGACTTATGAGCGCGCTTAGCCCCAACATGATGTGGATCAACAACCATTGCATATATTTCCTCATGAGTGTAGTTGACTTCCCCTCCCTCGACAACCTGCTCATTAATCAGGTTCATTTCTTCCTGCATACACATTATAAAAACAAGCAACTAATTCAAAATTCAAGCTTGTGTAGCTACTATGAATAAAAAGACAACAACATAGAAGTTATAGAGCTATCCTCGAAACTTATAGCGAGAATTTTCATTCAAAATGAAGTAACTAAAGTAAAAAAGCAAAAGATGGATGGATCAAATACTATCATAAAACTACATTTAAACAACCATGGTTCTACGAGGTTTTATGTATGATCAAAGAACCCAAAATCTCCGCACACAGAAAAAAAAAATCTATAACAAATCATATCTTGATAACACAAAAGCATGCGGGCATTTAAAACATCATTTCGGACATGATGAAAAATTTCATTTCAGACTACATCATGCCTTACTATGCACAAAGTGAGCTTTACTGAGGTCATGTAGCGTGGCTGCTTAACAATTAAATTTCAAAAGAACATTGTTCTCGATCTGCTCCTTTGCTATTCCAAAGACATCTTATCGGACACCTATATAGCCGAAAGGTGATGCATAAACAGCCTCTATATTGGTCAATAAAATGGTAGAACAACTCTACAAAATATCCAACAATGCGAAAACTTAAATGCAACGAGAGTTGACAAACAACATGCAATCATGGATACTGAACATGGAAAACTACGTGCAATCATCATATCTTCCGGAGTTGCTCGAAAATATTGCCATCATACCAACAAGAAGAAATGCATAGCCAAAAAACTACACAAATTTGAACTACACATTGCTATCATACCAACAAGTACCAAATGACACATGCTTCGATTCCGGACCTTTTAGCTTGGGATGCTTAGTTCACATTTAGACCAACAAGAAGTCTCAAGCATTATTCAAATTTAGTTCTAGTGAGTGAAGCAAGAAACTCTAGTTCACACAGTTTACCAAGCTTCCTAGCCTTGTGGGTCACCCGCTGCGATTTTCAAATCGAACACGCTGTGTGAGAGATAACTGCCTAGAAGCAGAACATTCACTATCTTCAACGTCATTATGTGGTGGAACAGATGACTGTCGATTTACATGTTCTCGCATCATCCAACAACAATGATCGTTTTGCTTGAAATAAACTTTGGGGCCTTTGACGACCGGCTGCTTGTAATGCGGTATCTATCATTGACTGCCTTCTCTTTAACGGCCTTTGAGGAGTTGTTAGTCTTTATGCGTCAGATCGCTTTCTGAACTTTGATACATTTAAAGATAGACCACCAAATCGCTGCAGTATCCCATAAACAAAAAGATTAGAAATGAAAAACAAATGAAATGAGACAATGAACAAAATAAGGAGAAACTACAAGAAAGGGGAAGGAATATTGTTACCGTTTACAGATCGCATATTAGCCGGCGCCCTTTCTCGTGTTGGGGGAGAAGAAGAGTACTGCGGAGTGGTCATGGGATCACCACCGAAACCCGCCTCTACTTCTAGCCATTTACGAAAACAAAAATCGGAGAAATCACTGAACTTTACAATTTTTACCAACACCCAAAACACAGCAAGGGTATAAATTAACTTCACAAAATAAAATATCCATGAAATGTAAGGTAAATCAAAGGAAACTAGGGTTCTTCATTTTTTTATAAAGGAAGAAAGTTACAGGACAAAATTACAGGAAAAAAAAAAACAAAAAAAAAGCCTCTATTTCTAGCCATATCATGGAAATCACTCAACAACCTAAACTTCACAAATTCACTAACACCCAAAACTTACAGCAAGGGTATATATGAACTTCACAGAAAAAAAAATCCATGAAACAAAAAAAACAGAAGGTTAATGGAAGATTCAATTCAACCCAAAAACAAATCTAAAAGAGAATTAAACAAAGATTAAAGCAGCAAAAAAGACATCAAAAGATAAAAAAAAAGCCTTTGATAAATCCTCAAATTGAACCCTAGGCAGTGGATCTGAAATCTTCAAATAAAATACATGCCTGCTCAAAATGAGATTTCTAAGCTTAAAATCAAAGCTTAAAGTAGCAAAAAAAACAACTTAAAATTTAAAAATTTTTTTTTTTGATGAATCCCCAAATTGAACCATACACAATGAATCTAAAAGATTACAATTAAAGGTACGCATGCTCACAAAGAAAATCTAAACTTAAAATCAAAGTAATGAACAACGATTTACCCAAAGATTTAGTGCGCGATGAAGTGAAAACCTAGATTTTCCTGCAGCCGCTGCAAATAAACTTAAAGAGAGAGAGAGGAGTTGAAAATGTGAAGAAGAAACCCTAGCTTGTAGTTTTATATGACTCATAGGGTGGAAATATAATTTACAACTTTCATTCCCATTTCACGTGGGGCGGAAAAAATTTATTCGGCAATTGTTTATTTTTTCAAGGCCGGTTCCTATAGGAGCTGGTATAAAGGTTGGTTTGCCATGCCACAAACTAGATTTCCCACTATGGCAAACTGGCAAATTTTATTAAAATACTGTAGTATATTATATTGTATTTTGTGGGACCCTTGTTAATAAAAAATCTAGCTATTTGTATTTCGTGGGGTCTTTTTTAGATTTTAGGTATTATAAAATATTTTGTGGGGCCCTTTTAATAAAAAATTGTTATAATAACTAAAAAGTAAGAGAGAAGAAAAAATATAAATTAAAAAATTACCTAGCGGTGGAGACTACACCGGGAAGGCTACACTACACTGAACGGTCGAGACTCGACCGCTCGGTGAAAACTTGACCCCGCCTGTTTGCCACCTCCAAAGTACGTGCTTAAATGGCAAACATTCAGAAGGGGCCTAAGAACTTCGCAATGAGTGAGAAGAACTTTACGTGCGTGAGACGTTAGGGGGAAATTTCTCGCCAAATTGCCAAAATTTAAACGAAAATTTATTTGGTAGTGATATGTTGGAGAATTTGCGGCTCAGCCAAATTATTAAAATGCCAAAAAATGTTATTTGGCATGCGATGCGAGTTACATGCTGGGGGAAACCTAGTTAGCAGTTGGCGACAGAATGTTCCAAGTTCTAACCCTACATCTTTGAAACTTAATTAGTGATTGGCGACCAGTAAAAACGATGATGAAGTTAAACTGATTTTTAGGTGGAGAAAAAAATTATAGGATACAAGTCGACACATACAGGAGGTTAGCGGCCATAGGGCGCTCGATTTGTTTTTTGCATTTTAATTGATTTTTTAGTATAATTTGAGCGGATATCAAATTATAAAATATTTTAAGTTGAACATAATGATTTTATCGTTTTTCGTATTTAGGGCATGCATTTGATGACTTTTTATTTATTTTGTACTATTTTTTATAACTTAAACATCATTAGGAGTCCGATTTCAATTTTATGATGCATATTTGCCTCCACAGCACATGTAAATTAGGAAAATACTAATCCAATTTCTTCAAATATGTGGGCACAAATCGGATGTGTAAAATGTAAATTTGATTGGATATCATATTTGGTCAAATTTGGATTATTCGTCGGTCCAGTTTCTTCAATTTTAATCGATTTCGTATAAATTTTAGGGTTCTCATTCCGATGAATTAGAGGTTGGGGAGGATCCAGGATTACAAAACAGAGTGGGAACTTTCTTTCTCGAAGTCGCCGGAAAAGGGTTTGTTTAAGGTTTCAGAGAATATTGTGGTGGAATCTTACCTATGAATGGTTGGATTTATCGTTCTTACGAAGTTTCCAACTTATAGTAGTCTACTCCCGGCCAAGTTTCGAGCTCGGAGACGCTTTCTTTCTCGAAGTCGCCAGAAAATGGTTTGTTTAAGGTTTCGGAGAATATTCCGACGAAATCTTACCTATGAATGGTTGGATTCATCGTTCTTACCAAGTTTCAGACTTATAGTAGTCCACTCCTGGCCAAGTTTCGACCTCAGAGCCACTTTCTTTTTTGAAGTCGCCATAAAAGGGTTTGTTTAAGGTTTCAGAGAATGTTCCGACGAAATCTTACCTATGGAAGGTTAGAGTCGTCGTTCTTACGAAGTTTCTGACTTATAGTAGTCCACTTCCGGCCAGGTTTCTACTCCGGAGCCACTTTCTTTCTCGAAGTCGCCAGAAAAGGGTTTTTTAGGGTTTCGGAGAATGTTCCGACGGAATCTTACCTATGGAAGGTTAGATTCATCGTTCTTACGAAGTTTCTGACTTATAGTAGTCCGCTCCCGGCCAAGTTTCGACCCTGGAGCCACTTTCTTAACTTTTGTTGAGAGTTGTGGTATAACTGGTCATAGCCTTTGTTATGTAGCTAGTTATAACTGGTCATAGCCTTTGACATACGAACCACCCTCAGTGTCCGAAGTGGTTCTAACTCCAAATTTAGCAGGATATATCATAAAAACTCGTAAAGGTTGAGCTCATGTGTCATTTATAGCTTCAAATATGGTTTAAGGGCATAAAGAGGCGAAATAAGACCTTAACTAGGAGGCACAATAAGACCTCCGAAAAATAAAAGTTCCGAAACACATAGGACTTTTTAGGTTTGTGTTCCAAGTATGGATACCACAACGGTTTTAGAATCAACAGTTCTTTTTCGGTATGCATACTTGGAATGCGTACCATTCTGGGTTCACGAGTTCACAGACTTTTTGCGGTATGTATACCGGGTATGCATACCACTAAGTCGCTTTCGAGCTATAGCTACGCCAGTACATGTGCGAGTGCATGTACTATGGCTCCTAACTATAGCAATATTCCCGTTCGAAACTTGTATGCATACTATCATGTACTGAGTGCATGTACTACGTCAACCTTAGACAGTTTCAACCGTTATCTGTCAATCTTATCCAGTATCGCTCGATGTCACTCAATTTCTTCTGGATTCCATGGGTTTATATATATGGTTATATATCAAGTCAAGCTGAATTTTCATCAGCTTCATTTAATTTCACTTGTTAGCCATCATCTTGCCCGATATCGGTTAGCCTTAACCTCACTCAATTTATCACGAATTTCATTGGTTTCTCCAGTTATTATGAATTTAACCGAATATAGATTGACATTGATCAATTTTATCCGTTATCTATTAATATTACTTTGTATCGCTCGATTATATTTCTCCCGGATTCCATCGATTTCCCCAATTAGCTATCGATTTAAGTTATAAGTCCTATACCAAGTGTGATCGTCTATAGACAAATTCGATACAATACGAGCTATACTCAAACATCATCGGTATGTATACCAAACTGGTTCCTGGACCAACAGTTCTTTTCTAGTATGCATATAACCGGTATGCGTATTGATTCGGGTTCACGAGTTCACAGACTTTTTATGCTGTGCATACTGGTATGCATACCAAAAAGTTGTTGTCGACATATAACTACTCTGATACGTGTACAGAGTACATGTATGTTGGCTTCAGACCTTAACAGTTTTTCCAATTTGTAAAACTGGTATGTATACTGTAACAACTCTTCATTAAAGTCAACAGTATGCATACAGGGTATGTATACCTCTGATTCACAAATTCAGGCTCAAGGGATATGCGTATCATTATCAGCTCGTGAAAGTCAGATCTAAGGGGTACGTATGCGTACCTTCCCATATTCCTGAATTCGAACCCAAGGGGTATGCATACCGTATCTTCCCATATTCTCGAAAGTAGACCAACTGAATGATCCTTAAAAATCTGTATATGAAGTATATATCTCTGTAGTTACTTCTATCACTACAAGAAAACTAGTGTATTACAACACCCTACTCATGTGCTTCAGAAGATCTCATGTTCGAGCCCCCAATAGCGTAATATTGTAGGAATTAACATGCACTAGGCCAAATGTTGGGTTCAGTGACGGTTTGGAATTTCATATCATGACGGTTTTGGAGAAAAGCGTCACAATATCTTGCTGGTCAAGTATAGGTGACGGTTGCCAGAGATAACCGTCATTAATTAATGTTCCAAATTGTGACGGTTGCTCTATGTGTCATAGAAACATCTTACTATGACGGGTAATCCTAGCAACTGTTACTATAAGTCAGTATTACGGTTACAGTCACGAACTGTTACTATTGTTGATATATAGTAACGGTTGAAATAATACATCATACAAAATGACGGTATAGGTGAGAAACCTTTACAATAGGTCATACTATATAATGACACACGTAAGGTGAACGAATGTCACAATGTATTGCACTGGCGATTGATTTCTTATTTCAATTCCAAGATACCCCAAACTAAGAAATATGAAACATTAGTTGATATATATGTTAAATTAACTTCGTTGATAGTGGATCCATTGACAACCACTTATTTTGTTTTGACGCTACTTCATTTCAATATTCCCCAGTAGGATGTCTACCAGCCGAAAAGGCTATATTTTGCTAGTTGTCATCCGTTGATGTACATGAAGAACATGAAATTTTGTTGAAAAGAACATTTTTTTTTTCAAGCAGAACATAAGTTTGTTACTTTGTAAGACTACTGACCTTCCTTCAAGACTACTGACCATAAGTTTGTTACCTTGTTGCCATATTTTAAAAAATGTTCAAAAGAGAGCGCATGTACCAAACGCACGTTGAGGTCCTCCCCAAGATTCGCACAAAATCTCCTTTTCCCCAAAATTATTATATATAACCAAAAGTAAAAACCCTAGTTCGAACTTCTAATACTCCGCCGCTCTGGATTACTCCTACTTCTATCTCTTCCTCATTCACTAGTAAATCACAAAAGCACAAAATCAAAAATCATCGCATTTAGAAAATTTGTTCTCCCTTAACTGTTGATTTCAGGAGTTACGTTTTCATGATTTGATTTTTTTTTTTTTTTTTTTTTTTTTTTTTTTTTGTAGATTGATAGAAAATAAGTTAGAGATGTAGTAGCTTTGAAGAGATGAAGTTGCGGTCAGAGATCAAATATTGTAGTACTTCTAGGTAGTCGACTTATGGTAGACTCCCATGGAAGAGATAAAGAAGAATAAGTAGAACAAAGAAGCCTCAAACCAATTGTTAGGTACCCTTCATATTTATTTTATTTTTTTCGGTTTTATGTTTTTCCGATTGATTTGAATATCGGAAGTGTTATCCTTTTTTGCAGATTCTACATGATATGGACAAAAAGATGATACGATGCCCGATATAAGTTTTTATTCTTTGAATAAAATTGTTTTTGATCTCTTGCATCCCGGTATCGCCCTTTACATCCTTTTTGGTCCTCATTGATTTTGTTTTCGTTGAAACACAATTTTCTTTATTCTGTTCTTATTATGGCGAATGAGTAGTAAGAGATCATTGTTGATCTATTATCTTTCAGTGTATTGTTGGTATGTTGATTTTAATTGAAAACTGATTAATAAGTAAACTGATTTTCACATGATAACAAGAAGATGGAGGAATATCTACACAACATAAAATCAAAAATATGGTGGATATTGGGTGATCTAAGGTTGAATTACATGGATATGATATCTTGATTTTCCATTTTTCGTGATAACTAATAAATTACCTGATTTTTTTTTCCTTTGTTATCAAGTTCAATGGAAAGTGAATGATTGGGTGTGTGAACGCCGAGCTATAGAAATAACTGGAGAAATACGTGAAGGATCTCAGTTGATGAACAAACTCTGATAATTTCTATTCATATCTTGGCACATCTTGGAATGGACCTCAATTGATCAAGATGAGCATACAGAACGGAGGCTACAGCAAGAGAGCTCAGTAATAATTGACGGGTAAACGCAGATTGCATTTCTCAACTTTGATTCCTCAATCCTTGTGCGTATAAAACATCTTTGTGGAACTACTGACTATCTCCTGTGCAGGCACCAGATAGAAGTGGTGAATTTCATTAAAGATTGCAACTTGATTTTAACTCTATTCAATCAACTTCAGACTCCTCCACCAATCTTAAGTTTGCTGATGATGTATTAAAGGATGTAAGATTGCAACTAATTGAAGGCGTTGGAAACCCCGTTGTGTGTACTAATGAAAAAATTGTATGTACTTGATGAAAGAATGTGAATTGTTGCAAATATGCTAGGAATGTAATTATTTTTTTCTTGAAATATCAGAATGTAAATTGAAGTCAGTAATATAATATACAAATTCATTACGTTGTCACTTTGGTTTCGTATGTAAATTGAGGTCAGTAATATAATATACAAATTCATTATGTTATATGATGACAGTTATCCAAGGAAAATATCACCTAAGTAACGCATGCCATGACGGTTATCAAAGGAAAACGTCACCTAAGTAACAGATGCCATGACAGTTTTCTATAGAACAGTCACTGTAATAGTGTTAAAGTGACAGTTCGTAAAGAAAAACGGAGGCAAAATGTACATAAATTGACGGTTATATAAGAAAACCGTTGGAAATAATATTTATGCTGGCGCTTTTCAACATTATATTGACGGTTTCTCAGGAAAACAGTCACCATAACATCCTTAAGGTGGCGTTTTCAATAGAAAACCGTCGTGGATGTCTACTACAATGACGGTTTAAAATACTTCATGACAGTTTTGAAGGTTAATTGGTGACGGTTATGTGACAGTTCATAAGCGTCAGTATAAGATGACCCCTACGGTGACACTGCCTTTGGTGACACTTTCAAATTTCACCTGAACTGTCATGAAATTGATACGGTGACAGTTTTAACATGTCACCTATGTTGATTTTTCTACTAGTGATGTAAGGTAAAATTATCTTACCCCCTTCTGAGATACATAATTCTCGATGCGATTTTACGATCTTAGCCATCGTCAAAAGTCCACCATCAACAGTATGCATACCTCTTATTAGTTCACGAATTCAGGCTCAAGGGGTATGCGTATCACTCCCGGCTCGTGGGAAAGTCAAATCCAATGGGTATGCGTACATTCCCATATTCCCGAACTCAAACCCAAGTGGTATGCATACCGTACTTTCCCCTATTGAGTCAGTATTCACCGAACTTTCCCCTATCGAGAAAGAAAATGGCTCTGAGGTCGAAAAACCTTTTTATGGCGACTTCGAGAAAGAAAGTGGCTTCGAGCTCGAAACACGGTCAAGAGTGGACTATTATAAGTTGGAAACTTCGTAAGAATGATGAATCCAACCATTCATATGTAAGATTCCATCGGAACATTCTATGAAACCTTAAACAAACCCTTTTCTGGCGACTTCGAGAAAGAAAGTGGCTCTGAGGTCGAAACCTGGCCGGGAGTGGACTACTTTAAGTTGGAAACTTCGTAAGAACGATGAATCCAACCATTCATAGGTAAGATTCCATCGGAACATTCTATGAAACCTCAAACAAACCCTTTTCTGGCGACTTCGAGAAAGAAAGTGGCTCTGAGGTCGATTTTGACCATCTCAGGTTCAAAGATTACTAGAGTTGGACCTGAGTTTCTCATTCGGGTGAACTGAAGATGAAACTTATCAGATTTGAACATCCCATGTTCAAAGATTACTAGAGTTGGACATGAGTTTCTGATTCGGGTGAAATGAAGATGAAAATTAATATGTATACGGTTGGATTCATCGTTCTTATGAAGTTTCCGACTTATAGTAGTCCACTTACCGCCAGGTTTCGATCTCGGATCCATTTCATAGCTCGAAGTTGACGAAAAATGGTCTGTTTAAGGTTTGGGGGAATTACCTAAGAAAGTCCAAAACTCTTGTTTGCGTACCTAGTATGTTAAGTTTGAAGTCAGACCCTCTGAGAGCTTCGTGGTTCATAGTTTATATTCTGTTATACTACATTTGAAGCTAGAATCAACACCTGAGTTTCATATTTATCGATTCCGGTGATGAATTCTGTTAGGTTTGAAGTTAGAACCCATCCATAATTTCGTGGTCCATCTATAGTAATCTTATAACCTGAGTCTACCAGTTTGAACTAAAGCTACTTCATGACTTGTATGACTAGTTGAAATTACTTCATGACCTATGCGAGTAGTAGAAATTCAAACCAGAAGCAAAAAAACACCAAGAGAAAACACAAAGAGAGAGCCATCATTTTGATGATCCGTATGATATCCATTTGGCCAATAGAAAACCACGGATGTCTAACCCACGAATATATGCAAACACAAAATGTCACACGGATTGCCACCTGGTTTTCCCTCTAAGTGAAAATGTCTTCTAAATTGATTAGCGGGAAAATCCAAATTTTGGCGCAAAGTTCCCACCAAAATTTCATCTTTTCCCTCCACTCGAAACCCCACCTTGGCATAAATCAAGTTACTCCACACTCAACACTTATTCCGCCGCTTACAGTCTATCCCCCTCACCAACTCTCCGAAACTTAACCCAAATGGCCAAATTAAAGTTAGGTCTTGTACAAATCATGTCAAAATTAGAGATTTTAAAGTGGGTTTCTACATTTCTTCCTCCCCATTTTTCGACATATCTTCGTGGGTTTGTATACTTTGTTCTTTGATGGTATCGGCATCTCTCATTTCGATTTTGATTCATGCCCCTCTGTTTCTCTTGCAAAAGCATTTGGGGTTTCAAGATCCAATACTATGATTAATTGAAAAGCTTCAGTTACTAACCAATTTATAAAGGTAATATTTTTCACTCGATTTTGATTCAATAGTAAAGATCCAAAAAAGAGAAATAGGGCTTCTTAATTTGTCTCTTGTATGTCAATAGAGGTGTAATTTTGTTTCTTTGAAGGGCTTTCTCTTTATTCCTCAGGAATCTATGATGTTATAACATGTTTGACATGGCTCAGCTAGCTCAGCTAGGTGTGGCATGATTTGCCATTGGCACGGAGGTGCGGCTAGCATGGTTGGCATGCTTCGGCGCGTTTGGTATGGCTGGCATGATTTGCCATTAGCATAGAGATGCGGCTAGCTCGGTCTAGGTGTGGCTGGCATGATTTTCCATTGGCACGGAGGTGCGGCTAGCATGGTTGGCATGCTTCGGCGCGTTTGGTATGGCTGGCATGATTTGCCATTAGCATAGATCGCGGCTAGCTCGGTCTAGGTGTGGCTGCATGATTTTCCATTGGCACGGAGGTGCGGCTAGCATGGTTGGCATGCTTCGGCGCGTTTGGTATGGCTGGCATGATTTGCCATTGGCATAGAGATGCGGCTAGCTTGGGCTAGGTGTGGCTGGCATGATTTGCCATTGGCACGGAGGTGCGGATAGCATGGTTGGCATGCTTCGGCGCGTTTGGTATGGCTGGCATGATTTGCCATTGGCATAGAGATGCGGCTAGCTCGGGCTAGGTGTGGCTGGCATGATTTTCCATTGGCACGGAGGTGCGGCTAGCATGGTTGGCATGCTTCGGCGCATTTGGTATGGCTGGCATGATTTGCCATTGGCATAGAGATGCGGCTAGCTCGGGCTAGGTGTGGCTGGCATGATTTGCCATTTGCACGGAGGTGAATTAGGGTTTTGTTCGTTGTAACCCTAATTTGAAAAAATACCCCCTATTAATTGCTTTGACTACAAGCATTAAATGTTCTAATAAATGTGTCACCTTGTGACATTAGGTTATTTTGGGTTTTATGATTTTACCCTTTGTTTAAAAACCACCATCAACACAAGGATAAAAATACCACCTCCAAGAATCCTAAGAAGAAAAACTGTCTCCTCAGGCTCCTATTAACACTTCCTCCTATGACGATGCGTTACTTCCCTCCGAGAACTCCTCTTGTCGCCTCGATGGACGATTTGTCCAATATTTTTCGGATACACTATGCGGTGTCGATAATCCTCCACTTGGCCACGCGTGCGAAGCGGTGGTTAAAATATGACGCCCCTTCTTTGAGTCATGACTCTCTTCGTGGCATTGCCTCACGCCTTGACTCCAAACGTCCAATTTGCATTTGGATATTTGGTTAGTTTATTTTTATGCGTCAATCTTCATTTTGAGTCTCGCTTATCTTACTAATTTTCTTTGCTTATTCTATGTTAACGCAGTTAAATACTCGTACGTCTCACGCTGTCACTTCAGACCTTCAAAGAAAAATTGTTCTCTTGAGACCTAAAATCTTAAACTTGAAGCTGAGGTTTCTACTTATAAGAACGATATCACTGGTCTTCGCAAGAGGAATGATCAATTAGTTGGTGCGTAATTATTTATTGCTCCTAATTTAATGTTTATACGTTCTTTTCGCTCCCCTTTTAATTGTTTGTTCTTGCAGAGATTTACAACTTAACTTATGGAGCCATTCATTATCCTGTTGACGATGAGATTCTTCTAGAGCATCTTAACGCTTCTTTGAATAACATCTCGATGACAAATTAAGAACTTTTACCATGGAAGAACTCGGGTCAAAGTACCAAATTCTTAATCGTGATCATATGAGTGTGTTATCTGCTAGTAATAGCTTTAGACGTCGTTTTTTGTGAATCCAAAGTAAGGATTAAGGTTTTGGAGGCGAAAAAATAACGCTCTTATTACGAGAAAGATCAGGTCGCTCTCAAGGGTGTGAAATATTTAAAGGAGTTTCATGAGGTTAATCTCAAGTTCAAGTGGAGAGAGATCTAGCTATAAGAGAAAAGAACGCACTAATTGAGTGAGAGAATATGATCCGTTCTCGACTTCTTATAAAGAATGATGTTGAATTTTAGTGGGCTTCTAGGGTTATTGATAATGCTAGAAATGATTTAGCTATTGATGTTAACTTAGAGTCTGATCATACTGAATTGGTTAGATCTATTATTTCTGAAAAAGAAGGTTGTCTATAATTCTATACTATCTTCATTTTTGTGTTGCTTTCTTCATATTGTTCGCATGCGGATTTAACCTTATTTATTTCCTTTTGTAGCTAATGAAAAGAATCATCGTGATGAGATTGAGGCTTTGAAGACGGAGCTCTCCAATAGAAATGATAAATGCCGCAGGCTGAAGAAAAAGTTGGTGACCACTGTTTCTAATTTAACTAAGGATGCGATCCGTATTCGGGATGTGGCCGTTAAGAAGAATGCATTGGAGATCTGCACTGATAATAACATTCCCGTACCAAATTATAATTTCACAGAAGTCTCAGATAATGAAGATGGCTCTGAAATCTCTGATAGCGAAGAAGAGTGTGAGGAATATGAAAAAACTGAAGTTTAAGATAGTGGTGATTCTGGGGCTGAAGAAAAAGGCGAAGATAATATGGGAGGGAAATAGCAGCATTTTAAAGTCCTGTTTTGCTTTCTTTTCTCCGCTTGTAAAGTCCTACTTTTTGTATTATGTTCTCATCTTCCATCCTTTGTACATTGTGACTTCTGAGTTTTGGATGTATATTCTTTTTCTTCAATGTATAATCTTTTTTCTGCTTTTATTCTCGCATACTTTAATCCTGCAACTTTTCATTAATCGAAAGCAAAGTGTTCTTCCATATATAATAGCATATAACATCTGTGTTAGCATGCTTCAATAATAAAATATAATGTATAAAACATATGCGTAAGTCTATCATATAGGGGCGAATAACATCCCTTTATATGCTTGCATTCCCATTCTTGCCTCTGTTAGTCGTCTCAAGATGATTGAGTTGTGCATATTTTGTATGATACCATATATGTAATGTGTAAGGATAGCATCCATGCGGGAATCTACCATATGCGGTAATCTATCATCTATGCATTCGCATATATCATGTTTGGATTACCTTTCCTTAATCTTTCCTAATAAATGTGTCTTTGTTTTATGCCTCGGTTTAATCTTATGCGATTAGATTCGTGTCTCAGTACATCCTCTTATCTCTTAACTTTATTTTATATGTATGTGTTAATCTTTGAGCTTCTTTCTTTCCTACAAAACAATATGGATCTTAGTTATGTTTTTTCTCATGAGGTCTTATTGTGCCTCCCTAATTAGAGGTCTTATTTTTCCTAAATATATCATTTGTTCTTGTGCGACAAAATCGCAGGAAATCTTTACACTTTCATGTAATGGCCCATTGATCTCACCTTATCATTTCTTGTATTATTGCCTCTGTAGGATATATTGACGTGCAAATACGACATATCTATGCTCTCCTTTGAGTCATAGCCCCATGATATTTACGTCTTTTGACACAATTCATCTCCCTAATGGAAGGTGCCATCCTTATATTCCCCTGACTGCCCCTTCAAGGAAGCTTACCCCTACCGGGTTAGGGTGGGCTCTTCCCATCCAGTGATGCAACAATCAGTTGTTTTCACGGCTCTTATCCCTCCACTGATATGGCTTGTAGTTACGAGACCGCACCCTAAGTGGGGTTTCTTGAGGACCGAGTGCATCATAGTCAGGACTTGTCAAGAGCGGCAAGGTACGCTCCAGACGCCCCAGGCACTCTTGACTCAACCGTGTACCTCGGCTCCCTGATCATGTTTCTGCACTCCTTAGTAGAGAGCTTCTTACCTTAGCCTTTCGACTAAGGCGCTCTACTAGATGGGATTTTATTGCACCCCAAATCTCCATGACTCCGGCTCCAGGGTCGGTGTAGCTTTCACTTGAGTTATGCTAATTGTGATCTAGGGTTTTCCCCAATTGTGACGCGCGTTAGGTCTTATTTGTGCCTCTTGTTATTATGCGAACTAGGGTGCACGCCACAATTGGATGGCTATTCATGTTTTACTATTGCTTCCTTGATGGCTATTCATGTTTTACTCTTACTATTGCTTCCTTGATGGCTATTCATGTTTTACTCTCTCTCTAATACTTTTTCTCTGCAACTTTCTTCTACTGCTGCTATTCTTTATCGTTCTCCATCATTTCCTTCATTTTTTCTTATAATCATCCTTTTTTTCTTTCTTTTCTTACTTCCAGACTCTGTTCTTTCTTTATTATCATCTTGATCATCACAATCATCTTGACTTTTCTTTTGATCTTCCATTTATTAACATTCCCATTCTGAAAATGTCTCTTAAAGATGGATGGAAGAATGCTAAAGAATTCAAAAGGTTAAAATTAAATTCGGGCAAAGGGGCTTCTCTTATCTATTCCTTCTATATTAGAGTCTTCTTATACGCTTGATCCTAAATGGTTTTCTCTCGATCAGTGGGATGATCAGAAGATCATTATTTCAGTTGGACAGCTTCTCGCTGGTCTTCCTATTCCCCCTATGATCCTCAGTTCCCTTTATTTTATTAGATATTATCTGATGCGAGGTTTTCACGCGGCGTATTCCAATTGAGTGGTGATTGTATAAAGATAATGGTGGAGTACGCTCGTCATGCGGCTGGGTTAGAATCCGCTTATCCAGAAGATGTGGAAATCCAAATCTTGCATAGAAAGAAATTAATCCTGCGGAGTATACGGTTGAGAATTTCTTTCGTCACTATGAGGTTGCCATTATGAAGAATGAATCATTCCGTTGGGGCATTCGCTTGGTGAGAAAGGACGGTTTCGCGGAGGATCAGGGGATCATGCGGGATGTTGACTTTCATTATTCCTCCAATAATACCGCTCAAAAATCAAAAGATACTGTTGGGTGGAGTATCCCATCATTTTGGTGGGCCCCTACATTTCGGCAAAAGCGCCGATGGTTCGACTCTTCCTCTTCCCGTGAGGTTTTCCACTTACCATCCTTGGGAGTTTAAATGGCCTAAGGAACATGATGTGGTATGCTACTTTTATCTTTCTCGTCCACTTTCCTTCTATTGTTCTTTCTTTCCTTTATTATTTCCTTTGATCTCTGGTTGCAAAGTCAAGAAGAAAGCTAAAACGCGTCTCTTGCATCACATTCACGTGATAATGAAGTAAAATACTCCACCTGAATTTTAACAATATTGTTGCCTATGTTTCTTATCTTTCTTTATGCGCGTAGGTGGGAACTGGGGACGCTGAGAATATCAATGATAATGCTTCTCTTCATTGGTGGTGATGTGTGTTCTTAGGGTAAAGGCAAGGTGTTTATGGGTAAAAATCTTTTCGCCGATTTCGGTAAAATCGGTAGGTGAGTGAGAAACTGGTTCAAACCCTAAACAAATGTGCTGCACGTGAGCACTTTATAGATTCGAGAGATCAATCTGTACAAGTCCGGCCTAAACCAAGAAATGGCCGTTCCAGACTTGCTTCGGTCACAAAGTGGAGGAGAAGGGTTGATTTGGGAGGGAAGCAAAGAAAGGTGTTGAGACCAGAATAATTCTGGGAGAGTAGTGTCTCGACTTGTATCAGAAAGTGAAAGCTTGGAAGCTTGCAAGAGATGAAACCTTTTGGAGAGCTTGCAAAGTTGCCTTTTCGAGAGTGTTGTATTTTTCTCCTGACCGAGACTTGTTGTCTGGTGGAAATAGGTAAGACCTATTTATACAAGTCGAGATTGAAACGTACCCTGGCCTCATGAAGGAAGAGAGTAAAGGGTGAAATAATGGGAGGAGGTGGTAACCGCAAGGTGTTTATGGGTGAAAACGTTTTCACCATTATTTCCTCATTAATTTGACCGCTTTATTCCTTTTCACGCTTTCTTAATGTGAGCGTAGTGTACGCCTAAGTCGGACTGCAAAGCAAAACCCTGGAAAGCATCCCCGCCTTGTGTTGATATCTCGAGTGTTGGTTGCACCTTGAGTGCAAGTGGCGCTGCTAGTGGCGCGTGTGGCATGTGCCATTGGCATGTGCGAATGCCCTTGTTGCGGGTTGTACCTCGAGCGCAAGTGGCAATGCCAGAGTGCTAGTGGCGTGCGTGGCATGTGCCAATGGCATGTGCGGAATGCCTGGGTGGTAGGTTGTACGTTGAGTGTAAGTGGCAAAGTCGCTAGTGGCGTGTGTGGCATGTGCCAATGGCATGTGCGGATTGCCTTGGTAGTAGGTTGCATGGTTTGCGAGTTAGGCTACCAGCGTGGCTTTGGCATGTGCCAATGGCGCGTGCGGCCAAGTTGGCCTAAGTTGCACGGCTTCCAAGTTAGGCTACCGGCGTGCATTAGGGGCACGGCTAGGTGATGAAGGCTACCCGGCAAGCGTGTTGGCATGTGCCAATAGCATGCGTGGCCGTTTAGGCCGTGGCCTTGGTAGGAAAAGCTACCGAGCGAGCGTGTTGGCATGTGACAATGGCACGCGTGGCCGTTAGGGCCGTGGCCTTGGTAGGAAAAGCTACCCGGCGAGCGTGTTGGCATGTGCCAATGGCACGCGTGGGCCGTTAGGGCCGTGGCCTTGGTAGGAAAAGCTACCAACGGCGTGTTGGCATGTGTCAATGGCATGCGTGGCCGTTAGGGCCGTGGCCTTGGTAGGAAAAGCTACCAGCGAGCGTTTTGGCATGTGCCAATGGCATGCGTGGCCGTTAGGGCCGTGGCCTTGGTAGGAAAAGCTATCAGCGAGCGTGTTGGCATGTGCCAATGGCACGCGTGGCCGGTTAGGGCCGTGGCCTTGGTAGGAAAAGCTACCCGAGAGCGTGTTGGCATGTGCCAATGGCACGCGTGGGCCGTAAGGGCCGTGTCCTTGGTAAGAAAAAGCTACCAGCGAGCGTGTTGGCATGTGCCAATGGCACGCGTGGCCGTTAGGGCCGTGGCCTTGGTAGGAAAAGCTACCCGGCGGCGTGTTGGCATGTGCCAATGGCACGCGTGGCCGTTAGGCCGTGGCCTTGGTAGGAAAATCTACTGGCGAGCGTGTTGGCATGTGCCAATGGCATGCATGGCCGTTAGGGCCGTGGCCTTGGTAGGAAAAGCTACCAGCGAGCGTGTTGGCATGTGCCAATGGCACGCGTGGCCGCCAGGGCCGTGGCCTTGGTAGGAAAAGCTACCCGCCGAGCGCGTTGACATGTGCCAATGGCATGCGTGGCCAATTTGGCCTAGGTTGCATGGTTTGCAAGCCTAGGTGCGGGCGCTAGTTTGGCATGGCGCGGCTAGGGCCAAGGTAAGGGTGTTTGGCTTGGCGTGGCGTGAACAGGTGTAGCTGGGCCAAGGCAGAGTGTGTTTGGCATGGCTCGGCTAGCTCGGGCTAGGTGTGGCATGATTTGCCATTGGCACGGAGGTGCGGCTAGCATGGTTGGCATGCTTCGGGCGTTTGGTATGGGCTGGCATGATTTGCCATTAGCATAGAGATGCGGCTAGCTCGGTCTAGGTGTGGTACTGGCATGATTTTCCATTGGCACGGAGGTGCGGCTAGCATGGTTGGCATGCTTGCCCGCGTTGGTATGGCTGGCATGATTTGCCATTAGCATAGAGATGCGGCTAGCTCGGTCTAGGTGTGGTGGCATGATTTTCCATTGGCACGAGAGGTGCGGCTAGCATGGTTGGCATGCTTCTGCGCGTTTGGTATGGTGGCATGATTTGCCATTGGCATAGAGATGCGGCTAGCTCGGGCTAGGTGTGGCTGGCATGATTTGCCATTGGCACGGAGGTGCGGATAGCATGGTTGGCATGCTTCTAGCGCGTTTGGTATGGCTGGCATGATTTGCCATTGGCATAGAGATGCGGCTAGCTCGGGCTAGGTGTGGTGGCATGATTTTCCATTGGCACGGAGGTGCGGCTAGCATGGTTGGCATGCTTAAAAGGCGCATTTGGTATGGCTGTCATGATTTGCCATTGGCATAGAGATGCGGCTAGCTCGGGCTAGGTGTGGCTGGCATGATTTGCCATTGGCACGGAGGTGAATTAGGGCTTTGTTAGTTTGTAACCTAATTTGAAAAATACCCCTATTAATTGCTTTGACTACAAGCATTAAATGTTCTAATAAATGTGTCACTTTGGCGACATTAGGTTATTTTGGGTTTTATGATTTTACCTTTGTTTAAAAACCACCATCAACACAAGGATAAAAATACCACCTCCAAGAATCCTAAGAAGAGAAAACGTCTCCTCGGGCTCCTATTAACACTTCCTCCTATGACGATGCGTTACTTCCCTCCGAGAACTCCTCTTGTCGCCTCTGATGGACGATTTGTCCAATATTTTTCGGATACACTATGCGTGTCGATAATCCTCCACTTGGCCAAAGCGTGCGCGGTGGTTAAAATATGCGACGCCCTTCTTTGAGTCATGACTCTCTTCGTGGCATTGCCTCGCCTTGACTCCAAACGTCAATTTGCATTTGGATATTTGGTTAGTTTATTTTTATCGTCAATCTTCATTTTGAGTCTGCTTATCTTACTAATTTTCTTTGCTTATTCTATGTTAACGCAGTTCAACGTACGTCTCACGCTGTCACTTCAGACCTTCAAAGAAAAATTCGTTCTCTTGAGACTGAAAATCTTAAACTTGAAGCTGAGGTTTCTACTTATAAGAACGATATCACTGGTCTTCGCAAGAGGAATGATCAATTAGTTGGTGCGTAATTATTTATTGCTCCTAATTTAATGTTTATACGTTCTTTCGGCTCCCTTTTAATTGTTTGTTCTTTGATTTACAACTTAACTTATGGAGCCATTCATTATCCTGTTGACGATGAGATTCTTCTAGAGCATCTTAACGCTTCTTTGAATAACATCTCTGATGACAAATTAAGAACTTTACCATGGAAGAACTCGAGTCAAAGTACCAAATTCTTAATCGTGATCATATGAGTGTGTTATCTGCTAGTAATAGCTTTAGACGTCGTTTTTGTGAATCCAAAGTAAGGATTAAGGTTTTGGAGGCGAAAAATAACGCTCTTATTACCGAGAAAGATCAGGTCGCTCTCAAGGGTGTGAAATATTTAAAGGAGTTTCATGAGGTTAATCTCCAGTTCAAGTGGAGAGAGATCTAGCTATAAGAGAAAAGAACGCACTAATTGAGTGAGAGAATATGATCCGTTCTCGACTTCTTATAAAGAATGATGTTGAATTTTAGTGGGCTTCTAGGGTTATTGATAATGCTAGAAATGATTTAGCTATTGATGTTAACTTAGAGTCTGATCATACTGAATTGGTTAGATCTATTATTTCTGAAAAAGAAGGTTGTCTATAATTCTATACTATCTTCATTTTTGTGTTTCTTTCTTCATATTGTTCGCATGCGGATTTAACCTTATTTATTTCCTTTTTGTAGCTAATGAAAAGAATCATCGTGATGAGATTGAGGCTTTGAAGACAGAGCTCTCCAATAGAAATGATAAATGCCGCAGTCAAGAAAAAGTTGGTGACCACTGTTTCTAATTTAACTAAGGATGCGATCCGTATTCGGGATGTGGCCGTTAAGAAGAATGCATTGGAGATCTGCACTGATAATAACATTCCCGTACCAAATTATAATTTCACAGAAGTCTCAGATAATGAAGATGGCTCTGAAATCTCTGATAGCGAAGAAGAGTGTGAGGAATATGAAAAAACTGAAGTTTAAGATAGTGGTGATTCTGGGGCTGAAGAAAAAGGCGAAGATAATATGGGAGGGAAATAACAGCATTTTCTGAAGTCTGTTTTGCTTTCTTTTCTCCGCTTGTAAAGTCCTACTTTTTGTATTATGTTCTCATCTTCCATCCTTTGTACATTGTGACTTCTGAGTTTTGGATGTATATTCTTTTTCTTCAATGTATAATCTTTTTTCTGCTTTTATTCTCGCATACTTTAATCCTGCAACTTTTCATTAATCGAAAGCAAAGTGTTCTTCCATATATAATAGCATATAACATCTGTGTTAGCATGCTTCAATAATAAAATATAATGTATAAAACATATGCGTAAGTCTATCATATGGGGGCGAATAACATCCCTTTATATGCTTGCATTCCCATTCTTGCCTCTGTTAGTCGTCTCAAGATGATTGAGTTGTGCATATTTTGTATGATACCATATATGTAATGTGTAAGGATAGCATCCATGCGGAATCTACCATATGCGGTAATCTATCATCTATGCATTCGCATATATCATGTTTGGATTACCTTTCCTTAATCTTTCCTAATAAATGTGTCTTTGTTTTATGCCTCAGTTTAATCTTATGCGATTAGATTCGTGTCTGTACATCCTCTTATCTCCTAACTTTATTTTATATGTATGTGTTAATCTTTGAGCTTCTTTCTTTCCTACAAAACAATATGGATCTTAGTTATGTTTTTTTCTCATGAGGTCTTATTGTGCCTCCCTAATTAGAGGTCTTATTTTTCCTAAATATATCATTTGTTCTTGTGCGACAAAATCGCAGGAAATCTTTACACTTTCATGTAATGGCCCATTGATCTCACCTTATCATTTCTTCTATTATTGCCTCTGTAGGATATATTGACGTGCAAATACGACATATCTATGCTCTCCTTTGAGTCATAGCCCCATGATATTTACGTCTTTTGACACAATTCATCTCCCTAATGGAAGGTGCCATCCTTATATTCCCCCTGACTGCCCCTTCAAGGAAGCTTACCCCTACCGGGTTAGGGTGGGCTCTTCCCATCCAGTGATGCAACAATCCCTTGTTTTCGCGGCCTCTTATCCATCCGTCGATATGGCTTGTAGTTACGAGACCGCACCCTAAGTGGGGTTTCTTGAGGACCGAGTGCATCATAGTCGACTTGTCAAGAGCGGCAAGGTACGCTCCCGGCCTGCACTCTTGACTCAACCGTGTACCTCGGCTCCCGATCATGTTTCTGCACTCCTTAGTAGAGAGCTTACCTTAGCCTTCGACTAAGGCGCTCTACTAGATGGGATTTTATTGCACCCCAAATCTCCATGACTCCGGCTCCAGGGTCGGTGTAGCTTTCACTTGAGTCATGCTAATTGTGATCTAGGGTTTTCCCCAATTGTGACGCTGCTAGGTCTTATTTGTGCCTCTTGTTATTATGCGAACTAGGGTGCACGCCACAATTGGATGCCTTGCCTCTATTGTTAGAGATCTTTCTTATGATGCCTTTTGTTAAGGTCTTATTGTAAGGTCTTATTTTCTACCTTGTTCTTATATGTAATATATTTAAGGAAGAAGAATTTCTCATTTTTTATTCATACGCTTGATTAGTACAACTCGATGTCTTCTTTCTTCATTTATTCGCTTACATGATAATTACCTCTTAAAAATTCTATATCCTGGGATAACTTGCTTGCTTCTTTCACCTTTTTGTGCTTTATTGAGTTAAACTTATACTTTCTAATATACTTGTTTGCACGTTAGTTATTTCTTCGCCGTGCTATTATTGCCGCATGGACCATACTTCTTCAAATATGGTTGATTCCAAATTTGTCCAACTTGTACTTCTTCATTAGTTTCCATCAATTCATACAGTCAATTATCAATAGCTAATGATGAATAGTCCACCCATGCGTCCTTTGACTCTCATTTTCCATTTTTCTGGAATGGTGGTTCTTGTCTCAACACCATCTCTCCTATCTAGAATTCATCCTTTCTGACGCACTTGTTACGTGAACTTTCTTGTGCGAAAGTTGTCGCCTTTGCAGAAGTTTTGTTGATTTCACCACTCTTGTGCACAATATCGACCATTAGTCTTTCCCCTCTCTTGCTTTCTATGATCTCTTGCTTCCAGTTTCGTGCACGCTAATCACTTTTATCTACATCGATTTCTTGATATTTTCTCCTCGATTGGATCTCCTCTTATCACTCCGACACCTTGAGGCAAGGGATACACGACCGATTAAATGTTGAGGCCACCCCAAGAATGATATGTAGCCACGGCCTGCCTATCAAGGCATTGTATGCAGATTCTACATCAACTACGCAGAATATTATTTCTGTGGTCATGCTCTTCAAAGGAATTCACATCGTTATTTCCCCTTTCGGCTTATTGGCTGACCCATTGAAACCACAGATCTTGTAGGTTGATGGGATGAGGTCCTCATCTCTACTGCCCATAGTCTTGTAGGTAAGGTAAAACAATATATCCAGTGAGCTACCAGGATCTATCAGTATTCTATTTATTTCCCACGCGTCTGCGTCATCATCTTCCTCTTCATCAGTCTTTGCTTTTGGGTTGATTTCCAGCTTGACCAGTAATCGGCTCCCATGCAATTCTCCACCTCCTGGTACTTCTTATGCGTTAAATGAAATTGGTGTCCTATGCCAATCCTTGAATGGTGATATCTCTTTTCCATCATTGTCTCTTGCGTAAACTCGACTTAGGACATTATCATGAAAGTCTTCTATGCTTTTAAATGAGTGTATTATTGAATTACAATATAAATTCTTTGCCTTCGCTCCCACCTCAATCAAGTATGTTTTATTTCCAGCTTTCATTCCTGGCGCCTGTCCTTCTGGTAGTGGTGGTAAATTCTGTTGTTGTTGCACTAGGAAATGGTTTAACTTCCATTGATCAATCATTCTTAGTATAATTTTTTGTACATTCCGACAGTTACTGGTCGTGTGACCATGAAAACGATGGTAAGCACAAAACTCATTGATTCTTCTTCCTGAGGGTGGTTCATGACCCATATTTGGTGGTTCTGGTATGTCTTCCATCAAGATCACCGCCTCCAAGATTTTGTTTATT
This sequence comes from Papaver armeniacum, assembly GCA_023531295.1. NCBI lineage: Eukaryota > Viridiplantae > Streptophyta > Magnoliopsida > Ranunculales > Papaveraceae > Papaver > Papaver armeniacum. Next base: position 23,175 of record JAJJWW010000444.1, on the reverse strand, counting down.
GCAGTGTTTAGGTGTGGCATTTTGATCTCTTCCCATACTGTTCTATTTCCTCCTGGGCATTGATTATAGTATCTCTTTTGCCCTCCATAATTTCCTGCTTGATTATCTAGCCTTTGAATCTTGTTATTACCTCCATTGTTATTGTATTTCCTTTCTCTATACTCTATGTCATACATCTCTTGGTCTCTGCTGCCCATGGCCACTAGCTTTCGTTCATCTTCAATCATCTTTTTTTGGTTCCCTTGGGATGTACTTGCAACCTCATTTGCTATCTTTGGAAGTAGGCTTGCATTCCCTTCCTTTGCGTTTGTAACCACGACAGGGTAAGATTCCATTTCTCTTTGCTTTTCTTCAAAAGCGATATACTCTTCTTGGTACTCACGTAGTTCTTTCATGGATATGGTATCTTTGATTCCGAATATCTGCGTATACAAAAAGTCGGTTGCAAAGAGTGCATTAATAAAATCTAGTATGAGATTTCTCTCATCTACTCTTCCAGCCATTTCACTACATATAGTTCTCCAACGCGTGGTTAGGTTTCACAATCCCTTATTTGTTCTTCTTCGCAAGCTAAACACCTTCTATATTCCTGGTCGGAGCACGTTGTTACTGATGTATGCTCCCAGAAATATAGTCTGTAGATGATTAAATGATATGATTTTTCCCATGGGTAGGCCCTCAAACCACCTCAAAGCTTCTCCCGTTAGACCAGCTAGAAAATATTTACATAAAACTGCATCATTATCTTCCCACTGCAATAAAGATCTGTTGTAAGCTTTGATGTGTTGAACTGCGCATGTTGTTCTATCGAAAATATTGGTGAATACTCGTAGAGCGCACTTTGTTGGTATTCCTGCCATTTGTATTTTCTTGCGAATGGCGTTTTTCCCTCTTCCTCTATAGCTTCATCCAATTGTCGTCTACCTCCTTCTCTTCGCGTTGTCATCGTCGCTCTTACTTCTTTTCATTCTCTTAAGATTTTCTCATTCATGATTTGATATGCATCTTGCTGCATTGGCCTTTTCAACCTTGCTTTTCTTACTTGATTGTCATTCTTGTTTCGGCGCATTGCCTCTTGTACTTCTCATTCTTCAGCTTCTTCTTTTCTTTTCCTCCGTCTTTCTCTTTCATTCCTTGCATTGATTTGTGCGTAATTGTATATTTCACCCTCCTCTGCGCGGTCGCATTGATTTCTTAACATTTCTCTTCCTTGTAATATCATTCTTTCCTGCTCTACATCGTTTCATCATCCTGGTCATGATGCGTGCGATTACGTTAAGCCTTGTTGCTCACGTCGATTGCCTCTATGATTTTCTTGCATGTGGTAAAATTCGCCTTGATGTATGTACGGATCATCAGTTGGTTGTTGCTCTATGCTATGTTCACCGCGCTCTTCCCTTATATTATCACCTACCTGAAAGTTTTCAATGTTATTATCTAAGAGTTGCTCTGTCTAGTATCTCTCGACTAGATCTGCTATGCCTTGATGTGCTCTGCTTGTTCTAGATATGGAGCTTGTACGCGTTGTACTTCGTGACCTTTGCTCTTGTAGTTTGATATTCTCTTCTCTTAGTTCCTCATTCTGACGCGCCAAATTCACTCGTTCTTCTTCTTCTCTCCTCCTTTCTGCTATTAGTCTTTGTCAGAGCTCCTCTATGGTCATATTCTCTTCATTTTCTGTTATTGGTCCTCCATCTCTAGTTCTTTGCTCATCTTCTTCTGTTGAATCTGTATTTGTAGTATGAACACTTACTCTATCGTAGTCGATGGTGTTATTTTGCACTGGTTCGCGTTGGATCTGAGTTTGGACTTGACTTCCTCGATTGTTTCTTTCTCCCATCCTTGATAATTCAGCAACTTTGCTTCTTCTTCTTCCAGCGATTCTTCTTCTCCTCCTAGTTGCTACAGTTTGTTTTATGTGGATGCTTGTCTCACCATTTGTTTTTCTAACGATATTTTCTCTTGACGAAGGAAAGAGTAATCTCTAAAGAATTGAAAACTTTACTAAGAAAATTGTTTTTCGAGATAAAACCTTTGATTGAATCTTTTAGATCTAAATTTACGAAACCTTCAAAGATTGCTAAGAGAGCGATGAAAAATTATGAATAACTTTCTATTTGTTTTTAAAGAAATTCACCAACAGGATACATCATTCCAAGCTGATTTCTAGCGCCAAAATGTGGTTGCTAGAAATCTCACAACCACACCTAAGTAAAATCTATAGAACAATCTAAGAAATCATCATAAGAATCTCAAGAACTTTTATTAAATCTTTCAATCAAATACAAAGTATGTGAAAACCCTAACTTGAGAAGCAAATAATCTTTCTCTCCTAAATATCTTGTCTAAGCTCTCTAGAAAGATCTCTCCTCTTACAAAGACGCTTGGCTCCTTATATAAGAGTTTTCATAGTGTAGACAGCTAATAAAGCCCCTTATTTCGGATCGACGTGACATCAATGTCGCATAGAGCTTTACCATTGCCGCACGATTTCATTCTTGCCGCATAGATCTTCACACTTTATTCGTGATTAAGTGACATCATCTCGCTTCGTCATCTTGGATATATTGTACACTCGTGTTCTCTTACTTGAGGAGTTACTTCGCATACTAACTGAGTGAGCGGTATTTTGTATCCACAATCAGCAAATATACATATATGATAAAAAACCACGCAGACTTTGTGCTTCCGAATACAAATTGGAAACTTCAGGTTGAAAAAGAAAATTTAAATCTAACAATCAAAGGGAAAAGTTCTCAAAAGCACAAAATGGCATTGGATGCCTTTCCATGACAATTTGAAAATTACTACGTAGGACAGGCGAATTGGAAGGGGATGGACAATAAATTGGGGACGAGATGCAACCTAGACTCTAGGAAGGATGAGACGTTGAAATATGGTACGTAGGCAAACACATCTTCTCAAAATAATGCAAATTGGAATCTAGCTGACCCCCTAAACAGTAGGAAAATTGATACAACTGACAATGTTGGCATGAAATATGAATAACTAATTATACAATATTCGTAAGAAAACTCATCCATCCGTAAGAAGATGGCAAAATCATTGTCCTGCATCCTGCTATTAGTTGTGCGTAAAGGTACCTTGAAACGTAAATCATGTTTGCCATCGTACATAACTCTGCCTATTTGACTCTACTGTTTATGTATACCTTACCTATTGTAATACCACTGTGTAAAAGTACTGGCAGAATTGACCTTCCTAATGCAGATGGAAAATTAGCAAACAATTAGCTTGGTTGTGGTTAACAACAGTTGAAAACGAAGATTATTATCGGTATCACGAAAGAACTCTACCTACTTGACTCAGTTGTTCTTACGAAAATGATGACAAACTATATAGTTTTGTTACCAAATCAGGCTTCCAATTCTATAACCATAAAAGGATTGTACCTCAAACTGCGGCCTCAGAAAATGAGTTGAGCCTGGATTTTGGTCTCACCAATTTCACACCGAGGCAAAGCAAATGTTAATGTTGTAAACTCAAATATACGACTTTGTTGAGTCTTCATGCGCATTATTATGTTAGTACATAAGAGCATGGGAGGCATTGCAGTAGCTCTCAGTATATACTAACTAATAAAACATGGTATTCAGCCGTATTTTTAAAATAGTAGTACCATTCTCAAAGTATACTTCTCTTTTATATCTTAGATGTGGCGGGTATTCATTAGTTAAATCTTATGAAACTAATGCCTATAAATTCCCTTTCAACAGTGAGTGGGAAGTGGTCTTTAATGAATGGTGCAATACAATAACAGCAATCAGTTACCACTTCTGAAGTTTTTGGTGTGACAAATATGCTGTAGAAGAATAAACTATCACAATGTATATTATTGGTTTTGTATCGTTTCGTGCTCTCCCAATTGAAATTTGTGTTTTCAAAAATTAACCTTATCTGAAGACAAAGCAATACAGCTTAACAACTGGTGACACAAAAAGAGACTAACAGTAAGCTTTAGATAATACTCATTAATATAATGGCAAAAGGTTTACGCAATCTCAAGTTAAAACCACATGAACATATACGATGCCATGCATGAATATTACTTCTGAAGTTCAGCGAAGATTACCGGTTAATAAGTGTATCCAGGGATCTCGACTTGCTAACTGCTTTGACGGCAAATACGACTATTATGTCTCTCCAGTTTCAGCTGACTCCATTACGTTTATATCTTCTTCTCCTAATTCTTTCAGTGATACCAAGGTGTTCTTGTGAGGGAATATACCACTATTTCTTTCAGTGATGCGGCTAATTGGACCCAACATCCCTATAATACTATCAGTCCACATACAATCTGGCGGCGAGGGAGGTGTTAAAAGATTTTCACTAAACTTCTCCCCCATCAAATCAAAGGCCAAAACCTTTTCGCCTTGTTTATCCTTCCAATGCAGGGCTCCATTCACAAAGACACCAAATCGGCCATGAACTCTGGAAATTATAGTATCCAACTTCCCAACATTTCTCCACCCATTGCCACTGCCAAGAGTGTACACCGCAACTAGTGTAACTCTAGGTTCTGTCCTTAATTTATAAAATTCAACAACTTTATACTCATTAGTTAAAGGAAGGTAACCAAATCCGCTAGACCAATTAATATACTGACGATCATTAGAGGAACCAATAACCTTACAACGAGAAGATGCAAATGGAGGGGTGAAATTGAACCTTTTAGTACTCAATTGAATTGGTGTCGTCTCAGTAAACTCAAAGTAGTAGATCTGTTTCCGATTCTTAGCTAAGACAAGAAAGCTCAACTTACCAGCAGAATCAGTGGACCGATTGAGATGATGGGATAGATGCAATCGAGAGAACGATGGATGATGAGAAACAAGGTTCCTCCATGGTTTGCAAACTAATTTGCAATCTATGATAGATTCAGTTGGTACACGAGTTATGATGTCTAGTACAATGTCTGTTGGGAGATTCTTGAAATTCCCCATCGAATTCAAGTAGACTGATTTACACAGAGAAGAAGAAAATCTTAGGGTTCGAAAAATTGGGACTTCTAGTTGCTGGTTGGGAGTGTTAAAGACTCATGGTCTCTTGTCTTTTTATGTATCAGCCCAAATACTTGCTAATTTCACCCAACAGATGGAGAGTTTTTTGTTTAGTAAGTCTGACTCAACTCTAGATTTGACTGGTACCTGACTCATCTGGAATTGTAGAGATAGTGTATGAAAACTTTGGAATCCAGTCGGATCTGTGTCCAGTGGCAGTGGGTCAGGTACAATATGTTACCTGAGTCAAATAGCCCCAGTGAGATGTATGAGCCGAGTCAGACATCATTAAAATGAAAAGACTAACTATCCGGCATCCGACACGAGCCAGATATCGAGTCATCACGAGTCAGACCAAACAAACAAGGTTCAGGGGGTCTCTTGGATGCAAAACACAAACAAAGTTTCTAAATCATTCTTTACTTCTGAACTTAACGAGTTACTGCCGAATTGCAAAAATTGTATACCAAACGAGACAACTGCTGTATCACAGTCCCAGATAATGTATAGCTGCTGATGTTATCGTAAATTTGTTTTCATTAAAAGAAAATGCCAGAAAATTTCAGCTTTTGCTAACCAAGAACAGTAAAAATTATAGCACAAAATTTGCTCAAGATTGACATATTACTTAAATACGACCGTTGCCACGGTGGGAGGGCACTAACGAAGAATATGAAGATGGAGTTTCTCCACGACTACTTTCGTCTTCAAAAAGGTAATACTTTCACCTCGTTTGCGAAAAAGTGACAATTTCTCCCGTTTCGGAAAACGCGATACTTTCACTCCGTTTCGGAAAAAGTGATACTTTTCCTCGTTTCGGAAAAGTGATTCTTTACGCCTGTTCGGAAAAAGTGATACTTTCTCCATTTTGAAAAAGTGATACTTTCGCTCCATTTCGTAAAAAAGTATCACTTTTTCAAATGAAGCAAAAGTATCATTTTTTCCGAAACTGAAAAAGTATCACTTTTCCCAAACGGAACGAAAGTATCACTTTTCCCGTAATCTGAGCTGAAGTATCACTTTTCCTGAAACGGGATGTGATAGTATCATTTTTCCTGAAACGGGATGTAAAAGTATTATTTTTCTAAAACGGAAAATTAGTCGATCCATAAACCAAAATATGGTTGCATGATGTGTTATGCATCTTTGGTGGTGGTTTGCATAATGGCTATGCATTCAATTTTCGAGAATTGTGCCTAAAATGATAGTATCATTTTTCTTGAAACGGATGGAGTACATCGTTTTATTAGTTGCAATGGAAAATTAGTTGATGCATAAACCAATATTTTGCTACATAAAGTATTATGTATCCTTTTTGATGGTTTGCATAATGGATATACATTTAATTTTCTAAAATTATGCCTAAAATGATATATATATCTCAGAATTTTTCAGTAAAACTTCAAATTTGATATTGTTGTTTGTACTTGTTGCGTAGAGTTTTTATAACCTTTCTAACGAGATAAAATTTGTAAAATTCAAGGCACGGATTTTTAGATATGTTATATTAAAGTTTGTTTTCCAATTATACACCGAAAAGATAGGATACGCAAGGAGTTATAGTAATTGGATTAAAAGGGAGGGGCATTTTTGGTTTTTAGTCCCTAACCATTTCCAATCTTTTTTAGTAATTGATCACTTAGATTTTATAAGTAAGTGGCATATAAGGACTTCATCGCTCACTTCGACCCAATAACCAGCATAAAGTAAATCCTCTTCCTCCAATCTCCACAGCAGCATTCCAGAAAACAGAAGATACCAGCTTAATTCCTCAACCTTCAGCTCCTGCATCTTCTTCCAGGATGAGTCGGAATACTGTAAAAAACAATTATACGTAACTACGTAAGTATACAACTCACTGATTACAAATGAAGCAAGAAAGAGAGTGTTTTATCAATAATCAGAAGCCTCCGCAACTAAACTGGAAACATTTATCCGGAGGAAAAGTGCCTAAATACCGCAGTGTAGTGATTTTTATCCAATTTATGCCTGTAGTCTGCATTTGCTCATTCCTTCCCTATTAAAAGCAAATGGGTACCAAACGAATAGTGGCAAGAGTTATCCAAGCACTTAATAACTATCAGATAACCATTGCAAAAAAAAAAAGCAAAAGCAGTTCTGAGGTAGTATATGCTCATATCATATCACATTTAATTTGATAATATAGTTACTTCAGAGAGCCAAGTCTTAAAAATGAAAGAATGTTGTGAGACAATGGACCACAAGAACAATCAACAATCACTCATTAACTCAAAGGTAAAGCTGATGTCTACATTTACTTGACAAGTTTAACAAGTAAAGCGAGAGTATTCTAATTTACTAATACTCCAAAAATCTAACTCCAACACCATACAATCGCACAAGCAAATTAAAATCATGCGCAGAAGCATTCAGTTACAGTAGGAATATTCACAATCAAGGGTTTGGTATGAATGTCAACCAGCATTTAGGAAAAGTCTGCCTAAAACCATATGTAATAACTAATAAGGTAAATCATTTGACTGTAGATTATCAGTAAAGAAACATGGTATTCCGACATATTTGTACAACAGTTGTAAGATTCTCAAAGCATACTTTTCTTGTACAGTATATCTTAGTTGTGACAGGGTACTCATTAGCTAAATCATTTGACTGTAATTTCTTCTGAGTACAAAGTGGAACCTTCAGGTTGAGAAAGAAAAATCAAATCCATTTTCAAAGTTCTCAAAAAACACAAATTGGGATTGGGCAGCATTTCATGACAAATTGTACATAAACTTAGGACAGGCACAATAGAAGGAGCAAGACAATTAGCAAGTAAAGAGATACGACTTAAGCAAAAGAAGGTGTAGCTTCTACAAGATATGGTAAACAAACACATCCTTTCAAAATTATGCGAGAATCTAACGGACTTAGAGTTAATAAACAGAAGGAAAATTGCTACAACTAAGGATATAGGCATGAAATGTGCAGATAACTACAATTATAAGAATTCCATATGTAATAAGGTCGCAAAATCTTCGCTGCCAACAGAGTCATTGTCCTGCATCCTGGTAATAGTACTGTGTAAGGCATCTACTACCTAGACATAATTGACCTTTCCAATGCAGATGGAATAGTGGCATTGTTTGAAGAAAAGAATTAGCTTGGTTGCAGTCACAAACAGAGTTGACACCCAGATTGTGATAGTTAGCACACGGAACTCTACCTACTTGACTCTATTGTTCTTACAAAATTTACCGATGAATGATGAAAAATTCTAGTGTGGTTTCCTATTAAGACTCCCAGTTCTATAATTATTAAAGGTTGATTGTATCTTAACATACATGTGGATTCCCAGGGTGGGGAGACACAATCACTAAACTACGTAATGAGTTACTGGCGGATTGGTACTTAACTGGCAAGCATAAAAGTTCAATCTCTTTAAAACAACTAATGCCTAAGTAACATGGTTACACGGATATACCCAATGAGACAAATGATGCATCACGGATAAAAATGTATAGATGATGTTATAAATTTATTTACAAGAAACTCAGGGTTAACTCAACCATGAACATCCAGAAAGCAGCAATACTGGCTTCCTCAACCTTCAGCTCCTGCCTCTTCTTCCCTAATGAGTCGGAATGCTGTAGAAAACAATTCAACATTACCCCGTTAGTATGTAACTCAAAGATTACGATTAGAGGATGAAATTCGAATTTGATCGAGATGAAAAAGAGCATTTTATCATTAATCAGTAGCCTCATCAACACATATCTAGATCTGGATAAAGCGCCTAAATAACGCACTGCACTGGTTATCCAATTTATGACTGTAGTCTGCAGATTCGTATACCTTCCCTATAAGAAGAGAATGGGTACCAAAGAATATTGGTAAGAGTTATCCAAGAACTTTAAAAACCATCTGATAAAAGCAATTCTGAGACAGCAGATCTCATATCACATTTCATTTGATAATGTAGTTGCATCTCAGAGAGCCGAGTGTCAAATTGAGAGAATGTTGCGAGACAACAGGCCAAACGAAATATCAACAATCACGTTAACTCAAACGTAAAAGCTAATGCCCGCCTTAGTTTGACAAGTTTAACAAGTAAAGCGAGAGTATTCTAAATACACTAGTACTCCTAAAATAAAAATCCAACACCAAACAATCGCACAAGCGAACAGAATAAGATAATGACCACCATGGATATCAAGTTGGATTCCAGTCTACAAGGGTCTAAGAATGAAACTGATTCCTACAAACTCCCTTTCAATAATGAGTGGGAAGTGTTTCTTGATGAACTTTGTGATCAATTATAACAATAAAGAGCGATCTGTTACCACTTACCGCTTCTGAAGTTTTTGGTGTGACAAAAAGGGAACTAGAGGGTCTCTTATCATATGATGTTTTAGCTACCATCCCATTCCTTGTGTTCGGAAACAAGATTTGACATAAAAACTGGGGCCTCAGAAAATGAGTAACACTAAACTACTTAACGAGTTACTGGCGATAGGTACTTAACTGGCAAGCATAAAACTTCAATCTCTTAAAATAACCAATGCCTAAGTAACATGGTTACAACGGATAAACCCAACAAGACAAATGATGCATCACGGATAAAATGTATAGATGATGATGTTATAAACTTATTTACAAGAAATTCAGGGTTAACTAACCATGAACACTCCACAAAGCAACAATACCGGCTTCCTCAACCTTCAGCTCCTGTCTCTTCTTCCAGAATGAGTCTGAATGCTGCAGAAAATATCCAATTACGCCTGCGGCAAAAGAGACATGAATCTTGTAAACTCAAATATACAACCTCGCGACTCGAGGTCATCATGTGCAGTATAGTAAGTAAATTGAGTTATGGGGAAGGAATCGAAGGATTGCAATGGATGCTCTCTGTAGATCAAGTAAGGAAACATGGTATTCAGTCACATTTAAAATAGTAATAGCAAGATGCTCCAAGTATATTGTTATTTGTCCTAGTTACATTGCTAACTAATTGTATTATGATGCAAAATCACCTGATGTAAAACTACTTAGGACAGGCAAAATGGAAGGAGCAAGAAAATCTGTAGAGTAAATTCGTACAGGATACGGTTTAGACTCTAGAAAGGATAAGACACTGCAGTATGGTAACAAACACATCTTCTTAAAATGATCCAAATTGGAATCTGACTGCCCTCGAAAATTGATACGACTGAGTACGTAGGCATGAAATGTGGACAGCTACAAGTATAAAGAAAACTCCTGTATCAGTAAGCAGAAGGCAAAGTGATTGTCCTGCATCCTGGTAGTAGTTGTGTTAAGTACCTTGAAACCTAAATCATGATCGCTGTCGGACAGAACTCTGCCTATTTGACTCTATTGTTTTATGCAACCTGGGATCTAACTGAACCTCAGGGTTAAATAAAAATAACAAAACTGACACAAGTGCAGGAACTAGCCATGAAATGTGCGGGCAACTACAATTATAAGAAAATTCATCCATCGTGCCAAGATGGCAAAACCTTTGTTCCCGACACTTACTGCATCCTTGGTACAAGTGTGTCAGGTACCTAACCAGAAATGATTTTTCCAACAGATATGGAAACATAGAATTATTTCAAGACTAACAATTAGCTAGGTTGTAGTTAACGCCAGAGTGGAAACCTAAATCATGACAGCTATCACACAGAAGTCTGCCTACTTGACTCTAATGTTGTTAAGAAATTTACTGATAAATTATGACAGAATCTAGTGCTGTTCCCTATTCAGACTTCTAATTATATGACATGAAAGTGACTGAACCTTAACATAACATGCTAAGGTACAAATTTGGATCCCCAAACTATCTATCTATTATGCAAAGAAGTAGGAACAAAATAGACTCCCTCATACTGCTGAGAAAGCTCTAACTTTCTACGGTTTTCCTTCCACACACAGATTCAACTTCAATGAGTAAGAAAAAAAAACATGTTACTAAAGTATGCATCACATTACCCAATTGCAATTAAATCAGGGATAACAAATTAGACATCGATCAAAGCAATATAGCTCAACTAAGGGAAAAAATTTCCAGAAAGTTGAGATTGATAACATGAAAATAGCTTTACATGATACCCATTATATATAAAGTTCAGCGAAGATTACCAGTTAATAAGTGTATCCAGGGATCTCATCTTGCTATCTGCTTTCACGGCGAATCAGGGGTTTCTGTCTCCTCGATTTCAGCTGACCGCATTACGTGCACATCTTCTTCTCCTAATTCTTTCAACGATATTAATGTGATTTTGTGAGGGAATATTTGATTATACAAACTCAAATGAGTAAACTCCCACAAGCTTTTTCCATGTTGAAGTTATTGCATCGAAATAATCGAAATATAAAACACTGCCACACTTGGTAAAGGCTAATGGTTGTCTACTGGGACAACTAAACTCTTTACTCCAACCCAACAGCTCGTGTTCTGCCTGCACTTTCACATCACCAATATCGATCTCCTTCCTCAGTAGCCATATATCAAAACATCTGTATTTGTTGATTCGGTGGTAATTATCGATGGCATAATATAAAACTCCGCCCAACTCCCCTATAGTGAAATCAGTCCACCCTCTGATCAATGGAGAAGGAGGTGGTGAAAGATGTTCCTTAAACTTCTCCTCGGTCAAACTCAAATGCCAAAACTTTTCCTCCTTGTTTATCCCCTCCAATGCAATGCCCATTCACAAAGACACCACCTCCAGGAGAAACATAAACTACGGGATTTTTAGTATCCAGCCTCCCAACAATTTTTCCACCCATTGCCACTGCCAACAGTATACACCGCGACCTCTAAAAAATATCCCCCTATCTTATGCAGTACAACAACTTTATACTCATTAGTTAGAGGAATGTAACCAAAACCGCACGACCAATGACTACACCGACCATCAGAGTGTCTATTAAATTTTGGAAGCATAATATATTCTCTGGTCACGGGGTTACATATACAGATAGAATTTTCATTGCCTCCATAAAGACATACTAAGCCATTAACCGAACCAATAACCATATAAAAAGGATATATAAATGGAGTGGTTAAATTGACCCTTCGAATCCTCTCGTGTAGGAGTCTGATCATTAAAATCAAAATAGTGAAGTTGATATTTCTCAGTGAAGACAAGATAACTCAACTTACCAGGATCAGTGGATCGATTAAGATGAGCTAAATGGGATTGAGAGAAGGATGGATAATGAGAAACCGAGATTTCGCCATGGTTTGCAAACTAACTTGCAGTCTAGAATCGATTCAGTGGGTAAACGGGTTATTATGTCGAGTACAATGTCTGTTGGAGATTTTTGAAATTACCCATTGAAGAAGACGGATTTACGGAGAGAGAGGAAATATGTTCGATTTAGGGTTCGAAGAAATGGGGATCTCTGTTGTGGAGAGAGTAAAGTTAAAAGAGAGAATGGAACCAGTTCCCAAGGAGAAATATAATGTCCACTACTTTTCTTTTTGATGGCCAATTTTTGTAAAGTATTTATAGACTTTTATGTGTGTAAGAGCAAGCACTACTATGCATTGTGCTGTATTTTTAGGCCAAAACAAGAGATACAGCTAAACCAAGAGAGGAAAAATCGGAATCAGCTAGCCAATCACTACGACCCTTGGCTAACTCGGATTTTCGCATAAGCAAGTTTGGCAGAAACTGAACCTCCACCGATTTTTTTTTTTTTAATTCTCTTGTGTTAGTTTTTTTTATTTTCTGAATTTTTTGTAATATATTTTCTTAATGCAAAACTTGAAAAATTACATCTCAAAAGACTATCACTCCGGCCGGAATTAGTTGGAAGCCTCAGCAACAAGCTGAGCTCCAACCCCTTTTGAATGACCATACCTAGCCTATGGAAAAGAAAATCACCAAGACACGCATTAGCATCATAACTAGCAATGTAATTACGCAAGCGCTTGCAAAATCTGTGGTTTCATCCCCAAGCTCTCCCAAGGTGGTGAAGGCAAGTGTCCCAAAACCGTATCCCCGTGTTATGCATTTCCCAAGTATTTGGCGTTCTTCCGAATAACAACATTCTTGATACCTTTTTTTTTTTTAATGGAAGAGGTATCACCGTATAATTTCATTAAGGTGATACCTTTTTGGTGCTATCCGACTCAAATAGCCCCGAGTCGATGTCGAGTCGTACTCAAATAGCCCAATACACAAATGGCCCGTGAGTCATACATCGATAAATGAAAAAGACAAATGATCTCACAAACCGACTCCGACACGAGTCGGGATGTCGAGTCAAATTTGAATTACTGAGTCGTCGACCAAATAGACCTATACACAAATGTCCCTCGAGTCATTATGTATGAGCAGAGTCATACATCGAGAAAAATAACGATCTCTACAATCGACTCTCCCGAGCCGGTGGCCAGAGTCGAATTTGGATCGCCAGACAGTCAAACGGAAACAAACAAGGTGGAGGGTCTCTTGGATGTAAAACACAAAATAAGTTTCTTAGTCATTCTTTAGTTATGTTACTTGAGCAAGTGTTGTGGGTGCAAAATATCGCACACGTGATACTAAGGCATAGGATATCATTTTCTATCAGGCGAATATTACGCATTCGCTATATTTCTGATGACGGATTGGATGACGTCACCAAGTCACACCAAAAGTGTGAAGATCAGCGTGGCAATTAAATGAGAGCGCGGCAACTAATCGACACTCTGATGATCGTACATACGGCTAGCTAAATACCTAGAGTTCCAGATCCACAAGAAGTATTCTCAAGAAGATATATGTATCGAATGAGAAAATTTTACCACCAGAAGCTGATGCACGATTATTTTCTTCCCAATTGTGTGTACTCGACGAAGATTTCAACGCCGATTCCGTATGCCTCAGACATCCGGTGAAAAAGATTATCGAAGAGCTTTGTTAAGTAGAACCTCAATTTAATTATCAGCTTGATGCATCGAATATTTTATGTCTTAGTCTCGAACAAAAAGTTACTCCTACGGCTTTGAGGATTCTAGGTTTGCAGACCAGCGGATGAGAACGATGAGTACCTTCATATGGGTAAAACAACTTCATGCACTTACCTTTTATTGTTTTGTGAAGTAATGATTAATCATTTTGGTCCAACATATTTATGAATACCAACCGTAGGAAGATGTTAGACAAATATTGAGGGAGAATGAGGAAAGGAGATTCCCGGGGAATGCTAGGTAGTCTTGATTGTATGCATTGGGTATGGCAAGGATACCTTGTTTATTGGGACGGTCAATATAAGGGTCATTATCCAAAACCAACTGTTATCCTTGAAGCTGCTGCTTCTTATGATTGTTTTGGATATGACACGCTTTTTTTTGGTCTTCCGGTTCACAAAATGATATTAATATTTTGCACAAGTCGCTCTCTATTTGAAGACTCGTAGTATGGAATTTGTCCCCAAGTACGTTTCATGATTAACGCGCCATTAGTACACTCATGGGTATTATCTTATGGATGGTATCTCTCGAAAATGGGCCACCTTGGTTCAACGCTATCAGAAACCTCCGCTTTACGTGCATTGGGCCATTCATACCGAGCATTTTAACCTCGCCAACCGGAAGCGAGGAATGATGTGAAACGCGCTTTTGTAATTCTCGAAGAGGAAGTTCACTATTATTTATGGCTACATTTTGAGTAGAGTCCTCGTGAAATGCACTTTAGACTATACTCACTATGCGTAATTCCTTCATAACATGGCATTTCATGAAACCCTCATGGGACAAGGAGTGGACTAACTATGAAGATGAAGGTTTTAGGTTCTAGATTCAAACCACAAAGAGGTGTGCCTACTAAGAAATTATGCTCAAATAACTAATTACATTCGAACCATAATTAGTTTAAGTTAATGAGCGAAACTTATTTAAGTAGACTAGAATAACAACATTTCAAATTAATCAACTTTTCATTTCAAACTAATATTAAGTAAAACGAAACAATAGTTCAAATTAAAGCTTAAATTAATGCATCAATTATCTAGAGGTTCTACTACGATCGAACTCATCCTCATCATCATCACCACCAAAGCTAGTTGCTATTAAATCCAAATTCTGTTGTTCAAGTCATGCTCAATCCTTTCAAATTCGATTTGTCACAAATGTTTTTGCTGGGGATTCATAATTGAAGTGTATGCTTGAAGAATGTTATGCTTGTCATAGTCATTAATAAATTTTTCTTGAGAAAGACGACTTTTTCTTACTATCCATGTTTTGAAATTTCTATCAACTCGCTTCTTTCGCTTCTCGATGGTCTTCTAATATTCCATAAACTCCATCATGTTAAATCCAACTAACTTCCTCCTTCTTGAGCTAATTTTTCTAGTCAGCCTTGCATTGGTCCTCTCAGAAGTTTTCCTTACCATCATCATTATTGAGAACTAAGTTGACGCTTGGGTTTCTTGGGGCATCCGGATGAAGAATTTGATTGACCTACTAAAAATGGTAAGAATTTGGTGTCGAGGAGTAAGAATTGTATGGTGATCTTTCGTACTTGTATGATTAGCTGCTAACACATCTCGATTATATTTTTTCAACAACTTCAAAATATGATAACAACTTTTGAAACTGAAATTTTTGCTATTTTTTCGTTGCCAATCTGTACGAACCTGTCTTTCAACATCACAATCCACAAACTCTCTCGACTCTTTTGGCTTGCATTATCAATCCAACATAAGAGGCGACTTCCCTATTGATTACAATGAAGTGTTCTACCAACCCTTTTGCATCACTGACAATTGATGTCCATGGTTTATTCTTCATATTTACGTAAATATTTTTTCCTACATGGTGTTACCATGTTGTTGTACACCATCTATACAATCTTCGTAAGAAAACATAATTACGACAAATGCTTTCTTCTCAGATGATGTTGTATTTTGTACCCCAGACTTTGGTTTTTTTATATTTTCCTTGTCTTTGGGATTGTGAATCCATATTACGTAAAATTAAGAATTGTAGAGAAGGTGTGATTGTTTTAGATATGAAGAAGATTTAGAGATTCTAAATAGATTTAGAAATTCGGTGTGTTTTGAAATGAGTTTGAAATTAGGTACCTATAGAGAGGGGAAATTATGGACGCCGGATGAGGAACCGATGAGCGATGATCAAGTCATGAGCCGAGCGACACATCTAATGAATATTGATGATCGCTAGAATGACCAACATGCTTGTATATCTCATATAGCTATGGACACTTCTAATCGCTTCTGGAAAATCTATCGTTTATGCCTATATGTTATATTTGACATATAGGCAGATATGTCTGCCACTTTGGCATAGCCATAATTGGGTGCTAAAGTGGAAAAATCAAATGTTTAACATGTACATAAGAATAGGCCTTATGATTCAATTGGTAATAATCCATCCAAAGGGGGATTATTCCGAGCGGGTTCAATGGACAGTGGGGATGGAACAAGGACAAAGAAGAACCGAATAGTATGAAGTACGAACCAAGTATTGTGGAATCCTACGAGGGTCATTAACAGTTGTTAGGCACATAAATTGTGTAAGATATTACTCACCACAAGTATGTCACAGTACTTCACCACAAACCGTGTATATATCTCAACCTCAAGTAATTCACTCGTGATGCTAGGAGCATTTCATCATCATTCTCGCCCTTCAAACTAAATGATCCTTTCTATAATGTGTTACATCGCCACCACCACAACAAGCATCTTATATGTTTGGATGACTGAGTTCATTCCAATCGCCTAGTGTTCTTTAATCGGCTTTTTTCCCCTTATACAAATTTATCAAATATGTTGGCAAGTGGGGATATCACAGTCTTGGAGAATGGGTGACTCTGTAGTCCGAAGATAACAATGAGCGACGTTAGAGAGATTGTAATTTTTAATTCGCTACATTCATAATTCTAATATTAATCAATTAAAAGTACGACTTGTTTGTTTAAATGAAATTACATATGTTTAGAATTAAGCGTTGTACATTAGCTTCACTAATGAGAAGTACTAATTAGGATTTTATTTTACCTCATTATATTTTTATTCGATGAATCTTATTACAAGTTGAATTAAACTTAAAAGCATTTAAACAACCAAAATTCCCCTTAATTATTGTATTAACGAGTAGAAATATAGTGTGTTGATGGTAGTTTTTAGCTTAAGGTTAAAATCGTAAAACCCTAGCTGCATAAAGTGACGTCACAGGACTCTGAACGCATTTATTGAACCCTTTAATATGTCTCATGAAAATTACCAGGGTACCTT
Source organism: Papaver armeniacum (assembly GCA_023531295.1). Lineage (NCBI taxonomy): Eukaryota > Viridiplantae > Streptophyta > Magnoliopsida > Ranunculales > Papaveraceae > Papaver > Papaver armeniacum. The sequence continues at coordinate 5,938 of JAJJWW010000444.1, read as the reverse complement.
TTTTCTAATTAATTACTAATTAGTGGTTTCGATGAGGCCAAAACCCTAATTCCCACGCCACTCGCTCCAATGGCACACCGTGCACATACACCCACCGCGCCATAGGCATGCAAACAATGCTATACGCACCCTTGTGCCAATGGAAACCGTAAGCCGACCACACCCACCGCGCTAAGGCATTCCAACCATGCTAGCCGCACAACCAACTGGCAAATCGTGTCCGCACACCAACCAGGTGCCAAGGCATGCTAATCCATGCTAGCCGCACCCTCAGTGCCAATAGCAAACCGTGCCGCCCACACCCACCGCGCCAAGGCATACCAACCATGCTAGCCGCACCCGTGCCAGCAATGGCAAAACCATGCCAGCCTACACCTACCGCGCTCACCTACCAAACCCTTGGCCGCCCATGCCAAGCCAAGCCGCACCTTCCTTGGCCATATCCATGCTAGTCACAGCCATGTGCCAACGGCATGCCAAACCCATTGGCCCCACCATGCCAAGCCAAACCGCACCTTGCCTTGGCTCCCAGCCATGCTAGTCGACGCCATGTGCCAACCTGCATGCTAAACCTTGGCCCCACCATGCCGAGCCAAACCGCACCTTGCCTTGTGTCACACGCCCATTTAATCGCCTAAAATTTTCATGGGACATGACCGGCAATACTCTCGTGGTTCGATGATTCAACATCACCCACAAGTACTCAGCCTTACATACTTGCATCAAAGTATGTCATCCGCCTTCACTCTAAAGGCTTTGCACAACTGAAGTCTTCATCTTCTTTCTCTCTAACTCTTCATGCCCCCATAAGCATAAGAGGTTCCGCCATGTACTTAACCAATTCTCACACAACATCAGCAACATAATGAACACAAAGAATACTGCAACAAACCCATTTTATTGCACTAAAGGAAGATTACAAAACTCGTCCATCACATGGACCAAAACAAGCCATTCACCCTCTTGGTGAATGCCTAAAACACTCTCTATATGAGACTAACTCTCTCCTATGTAGCCTACATGATTTTTCCCACTCCTTAGGACTATTTATACGAGTAGTTACAATGGCCAAAACCGTGCAACAACACTTGCACACGCATGGAACGATGCCATGTGTCCCATCGTAGTTTCCATAACCGCCAAACTTTGCTTTTCCAATCGCCACCTTTGTGTTGTCAAGCCAACAGATGCCACACTGCTCTTGGTGGTTATGAACACTCTATTAAGGCTATGAACTCATTTCATAAGCCTTCTAACTTGTCTCGCACCTTTGGCACACTTGTAGAAGCCAATAACCAACTTATAACCGTCTACTTGAGCCGTATTGCACACTTGTTGTGCCATACTCGGATTCTCAGTCTTGCGCCAACGTTCAGCCTCTCTGGCCCCGCATGATTATCATTCTAAAATCATGCACCTGAACATTCCTTAAGATTCAAACATCGATGCCAGCTCCTTAATCTCACTCTAGTTACTCATGCGTCATATATGCTTCACTTCGCTCAATTTGCTTGACAATAGTAATGCTACTCTTGCATTACTAGCTTGTTTGACATTGTTCAAGCTTTGGCCACCTTGAACTAATGCCATAGACCAACTCTTAGTCTATTCTTGCATCCTCCTTGAGCTTCAGCCAACTCAATTCCATGGATATGCATCGATGCCAACATCGCATGTCGCATCCGTCACTTTGGCCATGTCTTGCCAAACCTTCAATGAAGCTTCATTGTGTCGCCAATAAGCTTCATTACTTAGCCAAATGTGTTTACAATGTAATGCCGCACTTGCATTGCATCGTCCCTGTGGGTTTATGCCATTCTTGACACTTCTGCCGCCTATTCAGTAATACCGCTTATTATGGCTTGCGTTGCGCCATTATAGCTTCAAGCATTGCACCATTACGTACGGAACTCCGACTTGGCCTCGCAACTCGTGACGCGCAATCATCTTGCATCACTTGCAGACCGTAATAGACCTCCTCACCTAATCCGTTCAACGCCCTCGTTGAACGCAACAAAGTATACTCATATACTTGTTCTCCGTGCCTTGTACACTCTCGCCAGCCCTTCCGTAAATCAAGAAACTTTGTTTGGCCTTTAACCTTGCCAAAACTTCTAGTGCCTAGTACCAAATGCCATCACTTAGCTTACCGCCTTGCCATTGATCCTACCGACTTGTATTGTTGTTGTCACGTTGATCTGACGTTCTAACTCTCACTACAATCGCATATCAACACCCAAATGCAACTTGGAAATTCCTCTGCCAACTCCCGAATTGAGCTTGAACTTCGCATGAATCATTTGTTCCTAAGTGTACACAAGTAATGATTCTTCCCAATTGATCACATTGATCATTTCCATTGTCTTATGCCTCCATTTTCCGACTTTAGTTGCACCACGCAACATAACATGACCTTATACAAGACTTGGCCTCATTCTTCAATCATATGCGCTACGCCTAATTCATGCCATGCCTTAAGGTATGCATGCTATGATTCCATACCACTCGCATGCGCCACAATCCATAGCCTTTGTCGTCTTCAAGAATGCAACGTAACTTACTTTATATTTGGCCTCCAAATCATGTTGTAAACTTCACCTTCTTGGACTTGCATCATTTGTATGCCAAAGAACTTGCAACTTGCTTGTTCTTTGCTTGCATTGTCGCAACATCATGATCGAAATGCATGACTCGGTATAGTCATGACTTAGGATACCCGTGACATCACAACGCCTCTCGGCCGGGCATCCTCTTCACGCGCTTGAAACCGAAGAATTTAAGCATCACTTGCTCTTTCAAACTCATACGCTTTAATGTAGCGTAAAAACAACATCATGTTCTTTCCTAACAATGAGTTACTCTTAACTCATGTACTTGATGGACTTACATCTTCATTCTTGTCGCAGTACTCCATGCATTCACCGCCAAATGCCTTCGCACTTCCACATAACTCTCAACAAAGAACTCGACTATGCCACTAACTCCTATTTGCTTCTTTCACTTTCAGCTAGTCTTTCTATTGCATATTTTGGCTTAATATGCTATGTGTAGTATCTTCCATCGCGAACTAGCTTTACTTTGAACGTAAAGAGGCAAGATCTTTCACTTCAAATACCTTCATTCACTACTACCTTACATAGATAGACTTCATTTCCAACACCAAGGTCCACTCGACCTAAATCGAAAGTATACTCAAACTTGAGCAAATACTCGCCCAACTGATTGCAACTTGTAAGACCTAACAAGACTTGCAATACTGACTTCAACTTCGCTTCTAAGAAACAAAGGAAGCGAGACAAGCACTCTACCGCCCCAATGTAGCAACTCACTTTGCCACATGCACTCTTCCAACCGATGCTATCATGTTGCTTTAGCTTTCACGAAGATTTCTTCAATAATGGCCACATGCCATCTTTATGCATCACCACTACTTTTGTCCTTCTTTTCCATGCATCTAGACTGCTCAACTTTGCATTTCTTCACGCATTATGCATTCGCTATGCCTGGGGTCCCATTTAAGTGCAGATGCTATCATACATGCTATGCCAATTAGCATCTAAATCTGATACAAATTGTGCACTTTTGTAATAACCGAACTACCTATTTCTTCATATTCATATCACAGAGCTCAGAAGTCATATCACCCAATGACTTCTCGACAATTATCTTGGACAATATTAATAAGGCACAATCCTTGCAAAATGAGGCTACCATCATTATTTGCTCCATGAAGCAAGAATGCCATTCATTCTTCTTCAAACTTGAACTCATTTTTCTGGGCCGGCTCATGCACAATCCTGTTACTCTTGTCCTTCCTTTGGCAAAAATCAACTTGAGTAGCAACAATTGTTGATTTGCAACTTTTGACAAGAACATCCAGACAGTGATCAAATGCAGGTCTCTCGACACCCTTTGTCCAAGCATGATCCCACTCATAAACTGTGTGCAAGCACACTCCTTGTGCTCATATAGCATCAACGAAGAACTCTTTGCAAACGCAAGACCGTGGTGTATCGGTTTTTCCCTAACTTGCGCGTATTTCTTCAGCCTTTCCATAAGCTTTATGCTAGATAAGAATTGGCCATCCAATTCTTCATTTATGGCATCACATTGCCACAAACATGTCGGCTTCGCAACTGCACTTTGCATTACCACCAAGGTACATGCATTCGAGGAGATAACATTAATCTTCCATCAATCGGCTACTAATGAAAACACCTTCAATCTATCACATAGACATGTTCTTCATCTACTTTGCCACCGCAAAGGCCATCAACTTCTTTTGAGTTCAGAATTTTCGCAAAATTCCCATTACTACTTGTAATGTGCTCGCTACTAATAACACTACGAAACAATGCATTCCAAATGCATAATCTTCGCATACTTGTGAGAAACATGGACTTTAACACCTGACTTGCACCATAGAAGTCAGCATACTCCTTAGTTTTGTCATGCCATCACTTGAAAACAGGGTTTTCAATGATTCTGCGCGTTCAGCCTAACACTTCGGGATGGAATTTTGACACCTTTGTCATAAACTTTCATGGCCTCGCCAGCTACTTCAAGCTTCAAGTTCATTCCAATTGATCTTTCCACACAAGATCAACTTCTTCTAGTCTCCATACTAGTGAAACCCAAACAATTCTTCACCGAATTTGACAAACAAATGACATTAACTTGAGTAAATGAGAGAAAATCAAGAATCGTGGTCCCCTAACACAGCTCGATACCAAATTGTCACACGCCCATTTAATCGCCTAAAATTTTCATGGGACATGACTGGCAATACTCGTGGTTCAGATGATTCAACATCACCCACAAGTACTCAAGCTCTTACATACTTGCATCAAAGTATGCATCTGCCTTCACTCTAAAGGCTTTAACGTAAGTCTTCATCTTCTTTCTCTCTAACTCTTCATGCCCCCATAAGCATAAGAGGTTCTGCCATGTACTTAACCAATTCTCACACAACATCAGCAACATAATGAACACAAAGAATACCGCAACAAACCCATTTTATTGCACTAAAGGAAGATTACAAAACTCGTCCCATCACATGGACCAAAATGTGCCATTCACCCTCTGGTGAATGCCTAAAACTCTCTCTATATGAGACTAACTCTCCTATGTAGCCTACTCGATTTTTCCCACTCCTTAGGACTATTTATACAGAGTAGTTACAATGGCCAAAACCGTGCACAACACTTGCACACGCATGGAACATGCCCATGTGTCCCATCAGTAGTTTCCATAACCGCCACACTTGCTTTTCCAACCGCCACCTTTTGTGTTGTCAAGCCAACTAGATGCCACACCTGCTCTTGGTGGTTATGAACACTCTATTAAGGCTATGAACTCATTTACAAGCCTTCTAACTTGTCCTCGCACCTTTGGCACACTTGTGAAGCCAATAACCAACTTATAACTCATTACTTGAGCCGTATTGCACACTTGTTGTGCCATACATCGGATTCTCGTCTTGCGCCAACTTTCAGCCCTCTTGGCCCCGCATGATTATCATTCTAAACTCATGCACGAACATTCTTAAGATTCAAACATTGATGCCAGCTCCTTAAGCTCACTCTAGTTACTCATGCGTCATATATGCTTCACTTCTAGCCAATTTGTTTGACAATAGTAATGTACTCTTGCATTACTAGCTTGCTTGAACTGTTCAAGCTTCGGCCATCTTGAACCAATGCCATAGACCAACTCTTAGGTCTACTTCTTGCATCCTCCTTGAGCTTGGGCCAACTCAATTCCATGGATATGAATCGATGCCAACATCGCATGTTGGCATGCCGTCACTTTTGGCCATGTCTTGCCAAACCTTCGACTGAAGCTTCACTGTGTCGGCCAATAAGCTTCATTAGCTTAGCCAAATGTGTTTACAATGTAATGCGCACTTGCATTGCATTGGCCCCGTGGGTTTATGCCA
>JAJJWW010000443.1:0-76185 GCA_023531295.1 Papaver armeniacum | reverse complement strand
ATGTTATGGTCCAAAGAAAAAATAGTGGTTTGAAACCCGGAGATTATGATTCCAAGGCATGCACTATGCGAATTTCTCACTTTGGTAATTACATAAGAAGTAGGTAAATTCTTGACAACACAGACATTGGCGATGAATTGACTAGAATCTTCTTGCTTTGGTTTATTAGTTCTTTTTGTTTGTGGACTTGAGTCTTAGAGTAGATAAACGATGGTGTGTGGTGTTGGATAATTTGGATATTGTTGGGTCTTATGATTGGGGTACTCCAACTTTGGGTATTAAGTATAAACATCGAATGATCGGAATTTGTGCAAACAAAAGGATTTGGGTGGCATGTTGATGATCTTATAATTACGTATTATTTTTATTTTCGTAATTGTCAACCGGTTTTGAAGGAAAACCTAAGAGATGATGAACTTGATCCACACCCTGCTATTCTTCTATTTATTGGGTCGAACCTTAGGAATAGGGGACAAGTAAATCTTAACAAACAATATGTTTCTGATGCACGCGCTCAGATAGATATGAGGATGGGAGATGCGGTTATTTGGGACCCCGGTTGGAAGATAGTGCCCACCAACACACCGATGCATTCCAATCAAACATGTCAAATAGGAGATTTGTTTTCAAGTGTGTTAAGGATGACACAAGATCTTCGCTTATCTGGGAGAGGGTGTATGAGGCGGGTGTTAGGTGCGATAGTTATCCCATGTAACCCCCTAGGTTGGAGGACGTATATGACAAGACAATGTTTGATCCCGAGACCACTACCTTCCCCCGTCACGCGTAAGTGTATTCTCATTTTTGGAAAAATCATAGCGTGGGAGCTCTTAGGAAAAAAAACAACTCACATACACACACGTGATGATATCGGAGTTGGACACGCAGGTATACCCCGTAGTTTGATGCCAAAATACCCACCTCCTACCATGGCATCACAGACATACACATATGACCAAGAAGGACAGTCCATGACGCAACTCCCGAACCTACAATGGGACGTGCCTTTCTACAAAGATTCGTTAGAAGAGCTAGTTTACAGTCCCAAGGGCAGCAGAGAACCCATACAATTTTTCTGATATCAACGTCTCGGAGGTGACTCCTTTTATATCTCATTTTCATTTTCATTTAGAGATTATTTATTGTTAAATAAAAATATTTAAAATATTATTTTATTTTTTAGGAAGAGTTACGCCAGTTTGCGGGGGAGGCTTACCGGCTGATCTAATCTAGCGAGACGGGTGGTATACGATGAGACTCGCCGTCGAGCGCTCGTATAACACCCCTACAACCGTTCGTAGTTCGAACATCCGACACCTATTCAACTCAAGTCGAAGAACATACATTTCCCAACACTTATATCGTAGGAGTATCTTTGCCGGAGACCCAACGACGTCTAAGCGTCCAGCTGTAGACCCATCCGTATCGAATGCTTACTATGTCCCTTACGGTGTTGAGAGTAACCTTCCCGTAGAGACCAACCCGTCAATGGGGCATGTCTCGCCAATGCTTAGTGATTTACCGAACTCTAGTAAGTTTTTAGGGATGAACTCGGGTGGTAGTTGGCAGGGGTAGTGTTCATGGTACTGGACAGGGAGGTGATGATGGTGTTGATACGGAAGTTTTGCTAGACAATCATTTTTTTTCTCTCAAACAAGTAAGAATGGTTAAAATTGTGTTGATTAGCGGGGCCTTAGTAGACGTTTGCTATTTTGTTCTTGTATGATACTTTTTAGTTTCTCCTCGAGATATGATGGACATCGTATTATCCATATAATATGTTCTTCATATTTCATGTTTATGTGCGTTTTATATTTTTTCGATGCCATTTACGAAACAATAGACCGTTTTCAATCCATTGCGATCCCGATAAAATTTTATTTTTAGCTGAAAAATGGAGTCTCGCTATCGTTAGATATATGCGACGACGGAGAGAGGCGACATACCTAAACGGTACCACGATGATAGCCATGGAGATTACGCAATCATGTATCAGCAAATTTTGCGGAGGCGCATGATTTGCACCAACCCGAACCCGTCCGGGTTTTCGCGAAGAACCATTAACAAATGTCGAGTGGATGCAGATGCAAGATGATGCAGACTACTTCAACCCCGGTTGCAGATACGGACACGATCGTTTAAGAGACGTCACGGTTTTGCCCGAGAACTTTTTATTAAAATATTGACTCTAATTTGCGCCAAAGATCTAGATTTTTTAAATCGAAGAGATGCTTGTAACATCTTGGGTCACTCTCCACATATGAAAATGCTTGTCGTCGTGAAACACACGGCAAAGGGAGTAGCCGCGAGATAGCCTCGAAGATTACACCCGGATGGCTGCGCAACCATATACATGTACGTTAAAAAGTTTATGGATGCACTTCTTTGTATTTTTAACGACCGTTACATGAGGCAACCAACAACCGAAGATACTAGGAGGCTATTGGCTCAGAACGAAGCTCGCGGTTTTCCAGGCATGCTTGAGAGCCTCGATTGCACCCATTGGGAGTGGAGGTTATGTCCTACCGAAGAAGCGGGCCGACACGTGGGACACATTAAGAAACCAAATCTTGTTTTACAGGCAGTTGCATCATACGATAGATGATTAAGCACTATTTTTATAGGCCGAGGCCAACAATGACTTGAATGTGTTGGCGCAGTCGGGATTATTTGACAGAGACAATGACTCCTTAGCCCCTACTTGCAATTTTCGCATCAACGGTCACGAGTACGAGCATGGATACTCTTTGGTGGATGACATCTACAATGAAATGCCGAGGGTGCTCCATATCTATAAGAGACGCGATACTATGTCTAGTGATCCATAAGAAATTTAATGAATACCACCACGCAAAGAGGAAGGACATGCAGCATGCTTTTAGTGGTCTTAAGTCCAAATGGGGTATAATTAGGAATCCTTGTCATTCATCGGTCTCATCGTGACGTTCGTACAATTATGAGAGCTAGTTTAATAATGCATAACATGTGTGTGGAACATGAGTATCGTGATACCTTTGTATGGGCTAGCTACGATGGAAGAGAAGAAAACACCTCCAAGTACAAGGTAACGTGAGAGAATCGCGTAATTATTACAAAATCCATGCTCGTCGGAGATTTTTACAAACGGTATATAACCGAGCACATTTGGCAACGTCATTATCTAGGATTGTGAGACGTTGAAGTGGGCTCCGTTGAGGTGCGGGATGGCCTCCCCACTTCCGATGAGGGTACTACCGATGTGGGTGAGAACGCAGATGTTTACCCAACCAATGATGATAACTTTTATGAGAACGAAGAGTAGTATGCGTTATCTTACTTTAGTAGGACTTTTTCCGCACTTGTTTCCTTTAGTATGACTTTTTTCGCACTTGTTTCTTAAAACTTTTTGTGTTTTTTAATTTTAATTATTTCCTATGACATTTTTAGATTTTAGAATAAAATTTCACTTTCAATTTTCAACTAGTAAAATTCATTTTGGATTACATTTGTGTTTTTATTATAATTGTTGGTCGAGGCGTTCACATGTCTACTAAGTTTCACTACAAACATCCCTTTATCATTAACCAAATCCAATTGAGATGATAGAGCCTATGAATAGCTACTAATCAACATACACGTTAACAGCGAACGACCTAAACTTTTTTGAAAAAGAATTTTTACTATTTACAAATGACACGTTTTTAAACGTCCTTGGTCGTTCATACGCGTCCCTTTTGCATCCGACCAACACTATAAAAACGTCGGTAAGGTTGCATTTCAATATCACTCCCACAAAGTATCTTACACATTTGAAAAAAAAATATAGTTTGAAACACAATCCGCAATGAGTTATAATACTTAGTGAAAAACAATTTATTTCCAAAGTTTAAGATCTTATGATAAACCAGTCCACTAATCCAACGTGTCGGCACACTATTAAATAATTTATAAAACTAATGCAATGCGCTTTAGTGGTGAAGAAGATTTAGGAGTTGTGGGAGCATGGATTGCGGTAACAAATGAAGGTCCACCGGGGGTTTGCAGATGATCAAAAACTTTTTAAAAGAACCGTGTTTTTCAAAACTTTGAAGATCTTACCTAAACGACAACGACGAACTAAAGCCGTGCTAAAAAAGGATTTGGTCGATAACGATGGATGTTGATGCTTTTGTTGCATGTCCGCTTCATGTAAACATAAGCCAACCTACTCGATCATACGAGGCTCGGGTTAGTAAACATATTCTTTAATAAATACCGAGTTTTAAGACTCGTTATTATAAATACGAATGCCGAATAATTTTTTTATATTTTATTAACTTTTACGAGAAAACAAGAGCCAGGATCGATTTTCGCGATTCAAAAAGGCCTTTCATGTATGACGATCTGTACGAGCTCCTAAAGGATGTTGTGCTCCGCGTACAATGTGGAATGATTATATGCTTATAATGGAATTCTAATAAAAAATATTGTTTTATTTCAAATGCAACTAGGTTTAAAGCGGTTTCATTCAAATCGGAAGTTTAAAGAACATTAAGGGGTACAACATACTAAGTAAGCGCTACATTGGAAATTAATTCAAGAGAGGAAATTAAATACTACAACGAGTGGGGTACAATAAAACCAAATTACATAATGCGCACTACACCAAAACAACCTTTTTGTGACGTTTATAAACATTGCGCATAATTTGTGCAACGGAAATAACTGTTGATAAAGCGGCGTTGCGCATTATTGTGCAACGCATTTTATCCCTTGCATAAATTAATTTGTACAACGTTCATAAACGTTGCACAAATGATGGTGCAACGGTATTTTGTTCTTATTTGTGCAACGTATAATTTAATTTGTGCAACGGTTATTTTATAGAATAACATTTTTGTGGGTCCCTTTGTGATATTCTTTTTCAGCGTTTTATTTATTTTGTAGCAATTACATCGCTTTACTCATTTCAGGTGATATGTGCAACGGATAATTTTCCCACGTTTATATCTCATAAAATAATTTTCATGTTAAAAAAAAATTCATTGTTACGATCAAGAACAAATTGATCATCACAATCCATCAAAAATGATTCATACATCAACAGAGTAGCTAGATCAAGAACAATTATTTCGTTAATTAATCCTTCATTGGTCAAAATGTTGATAAATTCCGATTATGACGTTTTTCAACATCAAAATCATTTGGATTATGAGCAGGTGTAATATGGTAAGATTCGTGAAAGTAAAATTAAACTCCAAACACAAATAATAATAATAACCAAGCCCTTGAAAGCCAAAAATGTAATGACTCTCACTGGAAGTCTGATCATATTACCTTAACAACACATGTCCCAAGTTGTGGATCGACAAGTATTCCATCACAAACAATGGGCAGTCTCCTTCCATTGAATGGATGAATTGCATACTTTCCATGAAGATGAGTGTACCACTTGTCGTCAGGATGGACAGTTATGCCAGTATCACCTAACATTGTCTCCACTCTAGTTATGGCAACAACTATTTCATCATCCAAGTCTCCCTCCAAAGGGTAAGTAAAAGATGTTAGTACACCAAATTCTACTGGGGTATCATAATTAGGAACCTTTAACATCGTTATTTCCTTTATGTCTTTGTAATCTACCTATAAAATAAAGCAATTCATCATTAGAAATATGTGGTCATATTTCCACGAAATATAAAACAAAGCAATCCAAGATCAGAAATCGAAATTTTCACGAGAAAATGAACCATTTAAAGTATGTGGTCATACTTCAATATCGAAATAGCTATCTCAAGACACAATCCTTGTTCACAAGCCTGCTTATCCCTAATAATAAATTCACGCATTACAAGTTACCAAAATGTATAAGAGAAATGCATCAAGAAGATAAGACCTAACAATGCCAAAAGATACAACAAGTAACAAGCGCAACAAACTTAGGACAAAAAACACTTGAGAAAAAATATTACGTATTAGAAGTACCTATATATGACACCATGCTTATAAAGGCGAAGAAAAGCTTCAGTCACAAATTTTGATCTTGGCTCGTCCATTGTAAAGCACTATGACAACGAGACAATGAAAAAACATTAGATGGTAGTGCCGAAAAGAGCCGTACTTATTTAGTCGAAGTAAAGCAACAAGTAACAATGGATAAGAAAGATGTTGAATTATGTACCTCACGAGACCAGTCGAGAGAGACACCTATCCATCGTTCCTGATTCAATATTGTATTTCATGCTCATTCTTCCATTTCCATACCTTCAGATCACAAGCATAAACCAAATAAAAAAATTGTGATTATTACTAGTTAAAAGGTATTTACTAGCATAATCATATAATTCATGCCTCAGACTAATCACCAAGTTCAAACTCACTTATTCCACAAAACAATCACGACCAATATCATGCCTTTTTATTTTACTATCACGCATTATATTTTTCTCACAACAACCTCGCAAAATGGCATCCTCGCAATTGGTTAGGAGTAAGAATGCATACGTAAACACCTCTTAGAGAACATATGTTATTTGTCGTACCATTGTCAAATGCCTATATATAGATAAAAAATGAACAGAAGAAATTACTATCTATCTAACTAATTAAATTGATTGAGTAAAAAGAAAAGGAAAATAGAGAGAGTTCCCATGCCATGGTTATAAAGGGGTACCTTGAGAAGGCACAAGAATCAGTAAAAAAAAGCCTCAAGAAGTTTTCGCTATTAATATTCCAATTTCAACCAGGCGTTGATGAAAAACACCATCTTTCCTTATTCTTCAATCGCCAAACCTCGTGACATGGCCATGGAGGAAAGTGTTTCGATAACGATAACAAAATAATGATTAGCCTCAGAACAGTAGGCATGGGTTTCAGAGAGAATCTGGTGCTCTAGAAATGAAACTAATTATGCACATCTAGCAATTCTAGTAGAACATGTCCATAAAAATGGAAGCTATTTTTTTGATATAAATGAACACATAAATACACTAATGTTTTGTCTTATAGCAAGATGAAAGAGAAATGGAACAATCACTAGTAAAGCAGATGATTCAACGATATAATTAGATGACTCGCAGACTATTTACTTTCAAAAGATTAAACATATTCAACGGTGCAAGCGCTTCTTACCCGTCGCCTAGGCATTTGGATAAAATTACATGTCTCCTTAATGAAAGAACTTATTCAATATAAGTTGAAACCACCACAATTATTATACAACATGCAAGCAATTAAAGACTCTCACTTTTCAATATATTCATGATACGGGGAATAGACCGTCATACCATTTAAGGCTAAGAGATTCAAGTTGCAGAAGGTTCTGCTTCATCGTGTAAAGCGCAGCACACTGCTGCTTTGTGATACACTTGTATGGACTCACTGGCCTAGATTCCAGAGCCTTGTTGTTGTATCTGGTGGATGCGATAACAAATTGGGGAAACTATTACTACACATAGGATGAGAACAAGTTATAAATTTAAACCAAAGGTAATATGCAGAAAATCCATGACACGTGATTAAAAAAGCACCCTCCACAAACAAAAGTCAAAAACGCAGTCTTAAACCCAAGTGTTTATGACCTTCCCACATGCACAAACTAGAGATATCATAATATTAATAGTTCCCATTGAGGGAATAAAAACGAGAAAAATAAAAGAGGATGTGAATCGAGGAATTTACCCACTAACGTTCTCTCAATGAAAAATCATCGACATTCCATGTCTTCACAAGTACCATCCGAGGATGCAAAAGGCCATATATTTAAAAGCAAGAAAATTAATGTCATACTTTTACTCAAAGCAATAAGGTTTGGTCCCAACCAGATTCTTCATGTCTCGATCCCGAATAACCTATAGGTAAAAGAAGCTAATCGAGAATGACGATACAAATTCAATAGTCAAGCGCATGGAAAGTAACATCATGAACCGAACCAGATGATTAAATACCTTCAACTCATTCTGTAGATGGCATTGGCATCTTCTTCGAGAGCTTGAACAACCCGTCCTTCTCGAGTAGACTACAAATAGTCCAGGCTCTCTCTTCTTCAAAAGCAACAAATGAAGGATTATAAGGATGCTTACAACTTGCAAGGGTTTAAAACGTTGAGTGTAGTCATAAAATCTTACCAAAGAAGAGGAAGGAATATACAAGCGTTTGTAAGTTGCCTCCGTCGTCTTCATCCAACAAGGTAATGTGCTTCCGAGAATTGGTGTCATACTCTTTATCAGCTTGGATACAAAATCAAGTGTCTACTTATGAACCCATCAATCTCTTTGTTTACTTGCACAATTTTCATTCAATTTTTGGGAGACATGCCAACTCGACTCCGGTTGAAACCTTAGAAAACAACAGGAAAACCAAATCAAAATTAATGCTCTTTAGCAGCAACAATGTTAAGAATCATACAACCTTTACAAACTGATTTAAATGTACAAAGAATTGATGGTTACAGATAAATAGGTAACCGACAAAAAGAACAAGGTCATCCACCATCATCGAAACTACCACCTAACAACAATAACAATCCACATGCCAACAAGCCAGAATCACCAACTCCATCATCTAACAACAACAAAAACCAAACCATAACCAACAAACAACTTCAATCAAATATCCACCAACTTCTACCTACATCACCACCACTACCACCACCCATTCTCACAGCAAAACTAAACCACCAACACCTGCTCCACGACTAAAAGAATCACCCACACCATCGACACACAAACGACTCAAAAAAAGCATCAGATGACTCAAAAACTAAAACTCTACATATAATCGAGTCATTCACAAAAACTTCATTTTCAACCTAATCAAAACATACCCAATACTTCAAACCTACATATAACGGAAAAGAACACCAAAATCAAAAACTCTAACTTTTTAGATACTAGTTAGGTTAACATCAAAACCCTAACTCTATCAAATGATTTCCGATAAAAATAAAATTAACCACAAACGAGTTTATACCTGATGATAATCCCAACAAACTAGTTTATATCAGAGATTGAATGATTTGATTTTTAGATTCCAGGGAAACAATTTGTAGATCGAGATTTCCAATTGATGAGAAAAACTCATATGGGTTTTGAAGATGGGGTTTGATTCGATCTAAATATTGATGAGAAAAACTTATAAGATTTGTTGAAACCTAAAATCTATCGAAGATGGGGTTTGATTAAACTGCACTATTGATGAGGTAATCTTTTTCTCTTCTCTCGGAACCTAGACACCCTTCGATGAAGAAAAATAGAAAGAGAGAGAGACTCGGTTGAAATATCTATATTATTACAAAAAAGAAATTTAAGAAAAAAAAACAGAAAATTAATAAATAAAAAAACGAAAACTACTAAAAGCCCTTAAAAAGATCGTATATTATAAAAAAAACCAATTGATGTACAACGGTTGTACATGTTGGCATACGTTGCACCATTAGATTTTAATAAATGAAATAAAAATAATTTGTGCAACGGATAAATTGGTGCGCAATGGATATTAACGTTGTTTACTGTGGAACGTCTATATCCGTTGCGCACCTCCGAAAATGAAGTGTTGCTAAAACCAGGATATGGTGTAGTGCGGCACGATTAACTAAATACTTCAATTCATAACAACAGTTGAATGCAACCAACTGTCGACATTAGGTATAAGGGCGACTTGACCCCTGTCGACGCATAATCTCATTTTTTTTCGATTCACGAAATAATCCCTTTGCATGTCGTCGTTATTTGTCCCAGGTCAATTCTCATTATCTCCATGTCGATCACATGCAAAGGGTGCTTGCCGCTATCAACCCGTTGCTACGCCGCTAAATTTCTAATAGATGGACCACCGTCGTGACAATATCTTTGCTAAGAACGAGAGGGTTCTGAACCCCACATCGACAAATAATTGTTGCCGAACAATTGACATTTAGTAGTGTTTGATGTGTTAACACATCAACAGGAACGTGTGTTACATAACACACGGTCCCTTGTTTACAAAGCTATGGTCGGTTATTTGTATTTTAGGAAACCTAGTTTGTTTAGGAAGTTATATATCTTTGCGTTCAAGGAATCTTGTGTATATATATCATGTATTCAACACATAGTTAATTCAATTGAAAACGTCTTCTTTCAAGTCAGCTATCTCTTTCTTACATCCATTGTGTCATCTGTCAACTTACTCTAAACCTAATAGTTTCAACTGTACTGAAAAATTTTGTTAGGATTCTGCACTCTGTAGTAGTGTAGTGTTTAGTGATGCAGAAAAATTACATTTGCAGGTCTTTTGTTATGTTTGTAGAAGTTTTACTCAAAATAGAAATCAACTAAATAAAAGATTTTATTCAGAACTAAAAGGAAAAAAATACCAAGTTTGTAATTTATAGCAAGAAAGTGGAAAATGGGCAGAAGGCAACTAAATAAAAGAACAGAGTTTCATTTCCCATTATATTCAGAACTAGAAGGAAAAAATACAGTTTATTTGGCTGATATTACCACCAAGTTTGTAATTTACAGCAAGAAAGAGGAAAACGGGCAGAAGCCAAACCGAAGTGCGATATCACAAGCCACTTTCAGGTTCTACATTTATACAGTTTCAGGCTTTGTGTCTTATCAGGATTCCTAAACTTCGGGATACTGAGAATGAGAAG
Source organism: Papaver armeniacum (assembly GCA_023531295.1). Lineage (NCBI taxonomy): Eukaryota > Viridiplantae > Streptophyta > Magnoliopsida > Ranunculales > Papaveraceae > Papaver > Papaver armeniacum. Next base: position 65,594 of record JAJJWW010000443.1, on the reverse strand, counting down.
CTGCAAGAAGAGCAGCTCCAATTCCAGAGCCATCATTTGCATGCTCAATAACAACCGTGTGAGCAACTTCATCTCCGAGTAACTCATTGAGGGTGCTCTTCAAACAGGATCTGAATTTGGTGTAGTGCTCAAATAAACCTCCATCAACGGCTACAACACTTCTCTGCTTATCTCCTTCCTTTACCGTGTCTTTTCCCATCTTCTTCAAAATACCTAAGATCCCTGCAGCCGAAAGACGGGCAGCACGTGTTGCAACAATGTTGCAGAGATCTACAACTACTCTTCTTGTTTCAAGGGAAGTATCAGATATCCCAAAGATGTCCTTCAATTTCCTTCCAACCACTCCCAAATCTGAGGAGGTGTCATGATGCATGGCACACATTTCAGAGTCCTCAAAATAAATCGAGTCTTAAGTTTTGGCGGAACAATATCACCAAAAAATCCAGCCTCTTGAGCCATTTTGTAGAGGACTCTCCGTACAATATCTCCCAAATACATCCCAGAAATAACCTTTTCAAAAATCTGCTCACCAACATTAAGACTGTCCTGGTCCAAAGCCTGATCATATTCAGTTACTGGAAGGTGCGATGACTGGAAGTTACCCCACTCCGTGTTGATTACCATCTCTCCTGATTTAGGAATGGCATGTGCACGCTCTACATATGCTGCGTTTGTTCCAGTTCCCAAAATAACCGCAGCTGCAACATCATTGTTGAAGTATTTGCCTCCAGCTAATGTACCAATTGTCATTCACCAGAGCTGCAACACGCATGTCAATTCCCTGCCTGTCTAAGGCTTTAGTTAGTTCTACCACGACATCTTTATCAACCGCATCATCGATGGAGAAACCCTTTGTCCACCTAATTAGAGTCCCTGATGAGATCGATAACTGCTGACAGGGAATGAAAAGGTGAAGCCCAATTCCCTCCGACTACCAGGAGGAAGGAAGAAACCTTCTCCTTCTGTAGCTATAAATCTTGCGAGTTCTTTAGCAATGAAATCAAAAAGCTCACTTGAAGTGGCAGTCATCAATTCAGGAGGTATTGAGACTTCGGTAAATTCTTTTTTAACAACACGCGCATCCCTTCCACCCAATTGTACACGCAACACTCGGAAGTTTGTACCTCCGAGATCCAAAGCATAAAACAATCCATGTTCATCACCAGTAGGAGATTATGAACATGGCTATTCAACATCTTAAGCTTGCTACCACCTTCAGAAGCTAAACCAGCATGCATCTCAGCAGTCATAGCATTAGCAACTTGTCTCAGTTTTCCAATTGGTGTAGCGCACTGTTCTTCAAATTCTTTCAATATAGACATAGCTTTTCTTTCCGAACTTGTCATCCTATGTGTTTCGGTTAATGTAGCTGCAACACAAACTTCTGCTGCACGAATATATTTCTGAGTATAACAAACACGCTTCATCAGCTTACTCAAGGTAGTGTTAGGTTGAAGAGTTCCTAGAAAAATTGGTTTGAACCGGGCATTAGCAAAGAGGAGACTCGACTGAATCTTTTGATCTTTTTCTTTGAAGAATTTAAGAAAGTCTTTCTGATTTTATTATTAGCAGGCCAATCTGGATCTATTCTTCCTCCTGACATCTTTTGGTTTTCTCTACAAATAAAAAGTTGTTCGCAAGACGTACAACACAAGAAACAAGACTCTTAAAGAAATAACGCAATTGTGATATGAAAGATGTGGTTAATCCCTTGGGTATTTATAAGATGTTCAAAGACTAGATTTGGAAGCCTTTTCAAAAATCTTCATTTCGGATTCATAATTCGGTTCTAGAAGGAAAAGCTTTTCCCAAGTCTAAAACAACATTGCTAACAGGTTACCTAATTTCTTGGGGGAGTGTACAAATCCAATGCTTTGGATGTTTTGTCTTATTTAGGATATTGGTATACCCCGAATCAAATCGGTACCAACATAAGAAGTCTAATGTGCATCCAACGCTCCAGTGAAAAACGCACCCGAGCATTATAGAGACACTTAGGGCTTTACGATTGCACAAGTTACGGAAATATAATTCATTCTCCCAGAGGTTTAGGAAAACATGCATGGAACCAACAAACTTCCTGCAGGAAATAAAACTACATTTGATGACAATGAGTAAGCTGAAGGCACTTCCTTCATGTTTAATCTCAGTTTACAGGTTTGAAAAATAAGACAGAAACTAAGTTGTACAGCAAAAACTCGATCGGGCTACATACTAAACTGGTATTACAAACGTTCGAGAGCCTCAGTTGAGAAATCTCCAGGTTGAGGAACTTGTTGATGAGGAAGGCCTCTCACTACCGCTTGAACATCTTGCTTGTAATCTTTTTGGCTATTTCCTTTGTGACTACCCATCTCATTTGAGTCCACAACTTTGTTGCTGTTCTTGTTGTTCTCCATACTGATTTGATCGTTCCTAGACTGTTCAGTTGCTGCTGGTTGCCCTTCTTTTTCGTATACATTTCCAGTCTTTGTTTCTTCAGGCTCCATCAATTCCTCTGGAACAGGATAAGGGTGTTGTTTTATTATACTCTCTCGCGCACATGTATTTGTTGTGGGACGTGTCAAAAAAGGGGACACAGGGAAGAACACGTGTATATGGTATATGTGAATTCCTGCATAAATCTAAGGACACTGCATTGGTCAGGTGTTCTTCTTTCCACACACAAAATAAAACTTGTTACACGTATAATATGAACTCCATTGTCTAATGGAGCCCACTTGCCCAAGAGCAAAGGGTGGCCACTGAGGCATATGACATTCACCATAAAGTTATAACTCCTTTTGACAGTTGGAAAACTAGAAGTCATAGCTTCTATAGCCCACCTCTTATCCACTTCTATGATAAGTATGAGATAGTTGAATATGAGGATCCACTCTACAGCTTAAGCAAAATTAGAGCTTCTGCCTGCTCAACCTCCCAAGTCCTTGCTGAAATTTCCAAATTTGCTAATCATTCTCCTGCACAATAATGTAAAGTAAGATCCATGCCTGCAACATTAACACTTTGTTGGAAGTATGAAACATCCACAGTCAGTTTGAACCAGATATGTAGAGGCGGAATCCATATATATGAAATAGAGTTTCTACTGCTACATTACAGAAAGGAGTTTAACAGGAAACATTTTATGACGCAAAGTTTTTCGCCACATTCTTTTCTCCTCTTAATAAATATGACTACTACTGTTATCTTGAGAAACTAAAGCTTTGTATTGAGTCAAGCATACGGGACCTTACGTAATTCCATAGACTTATGCAGGTACTAGTAAAAATTATATAAACAGGCATGTTAAGAAGAAACAAATGCAACAGACCTAGTGCAATTACAGGTTTTCCGTTTTTGGCAGATCAAATCAGGGTGCCGAGTTACCAATCTATAATGTATGAGTTACTGACCTCCTCGCTAGCCTCTTAAGGTATATAATGAAGACATTGTTGTCGGATCAGTGACATCCCATTGACTTTTGTGTTAAAAATGATGCAAGTTAAGGTCTAACTGAACCTCAGTGTTAACAAGAGTGGAGGTAGGCATAAAATATGCGGATAACTACAATTATAAGAAAATATATCCAATCATAAGAAGATGACAAAATATTTGGTGCCAACAGTTACTGCATCCTTGGTACTAGTGTGTCAGGTGCCTAGCTAGAAATGAGCCTTCCAATGGATATGGAAACATAGGTTACTTACATGGCATTATTTTGAGACAAACAATTAAATTGATTGTATACAACAGCTGTAACGTTTATCTAGATAGGTATAACACAGAATCCTGCCTACTCGACCCTATTGTTCTTAATAAATTCACTGATGTATGGTGACAGACTTAAGTGTTGTTTCCAGTTCGGACACCCAATTTTATGATGTGAAAGTGATTCTACCTTAACATAACAAGTGGAGATGCAAACTTGGATCCCCAAATAATCAAATTATCTATTGCTTATACAAAACAAGTTACTAAAGTACGCATCACATTCTCCAATTGCATTTAGATCGGGTGGGAAAGGCAACAAATTGCACATCCAAAAAGCAGTATAGCCAAACCAAAAAAAAAAGGATACCATCAAGTTGAGATTGATGACATAAAACAGACAAGCGGTAGTTAACGACAGAGTTAAAACGTAAATCATGATCGCTATCACAGAGAACCCTGCCTACTTGACTCTGTCGTTCTTACTAAATAATTGATGAACGATGCCAAACATTAGTGTTGTTTCCTATTCAAGCTTCTAATTCTGTGCTACGAAAGTGATTGTATCTTAATATAACATGTGGAGGTTCAAATTTGAATTGCCAAATTATCTACTGATTATGCTAAGAAATAAGAACAAAAGAGACTCCCTCATAATGGTTCATCCAGACAACTGCATCAGAATTCAGAAGATACAGGGGGACAAATATTGGCGTACTGAAAGAGGTATGGACTGCTTCATTGACACTTTTGTGCATTACAACTTAACTTATATCTTCTGTCTCTATTTTTTCCTTGTTTACGGCTAAGGTTCTTCTCTGAAAGAACGGGCCATTTTCTGTGAGCTTAAAGTGTCCCCCTAAAACAATCTCAGTTGCAGGACATTCCATGCACAAGCTCTCTAGAATTTCCAGAAACCTTGATTTACATTCAGGGAAACAGTAAATTCTTAAATGCAATCCTCTTTTGCAGGAAACATGTTGAAGAAATTCATGAACTCAACAGATGCAGTTACCTTGGAAGATATTGCTTCTATTGTCCAGAGGATTATTTCTTCCTCCCTCCTATGGCATCACATGAAAACGGTACATCTACAAACCTGAGCTACATGTTTTAACACTTAGTTTAGTCTCTTGATAACTTTATTTACCTTTCAAGTAAAAGCTGGGTATGAAGGGTAATTGTTTCACCATGTTTCGACAGTTTCAAGTCTTGAGAGATATGATATTGTCAGTCGCTGCTTCAAATGATATGAAAAAGGTTACACCAAGAAAGGTACTAAATCTTGAGCCACTAAGTTCGGCAGATTCTATTCTGTTTTTCTATTTGCTCAATACCTTAACATTGTCATGAAAACCATTTTCTAAATCTTTATACTTAGTTTTGTGCCTTTATCACTGACTTTTGTTGTTTCTATGAAGATTGGCTTTTTGGATTCTTAAGCATTTCTCTCACAATTCACATATCCCTTCTTTCTTTTTTTATGAAAACAAAACCTCTCACAGTATTAAGGTTTTCAATTAGAGTGGAGCCTCGTGCAAATCCAAGTGCCAAGGGGTTGTCTGGCTACTATTGGCTGATGCCAAACTTGGTTGGGAGATGCCGTTTGGTGATCAATGGTGGAGAAGCATTCATCTTATTAAGCTTGGTATCTCCTGAAATTTTTGACATCAGGCTTTCAAAGAGGTTGGCTTAGCCACGCCTAACATCTATCTAGTATCTAATGTAATGACTTAAAATGAAGCAAACACCATATATATCTATACCCGATACGTGGGTTGTATCTACCTATTAAATAAGAACTGAAAATACTGTCTCTCTCTCTAGACTGTGTCTCTATCATATTCTCATTTTGCATTTACTCCAAAATCAGAGAAATGCAGAACATATCTCATATTTCTCTCATTTTTGCATTTTCTCCAAAGTCAGAGAAATGCGAAACGTTTCTTCTAATATCTCTCTCATTTTCGTATTTACTCCAAAATCAGAGAAATGTGAAAAATGAGAGACAAATGTTTGTCAGCTCAGGAAAAGAAGACACTGTATGAGCTGAAGTTAACATCTACGAATTGAACAGGAAACAAAATTAAACAAGATAAATTGCGACCATCTATGAATTGCACAATTAATGAGAAATCCGTGCAAAAATGAGAAACATGGACTTGGATAACATTTAATGATAAGCACTACATTAACCATATCATTAGCATTACCAATCAAATTCATGTCTTGGTACTCCACCCTAAACATGATTATGAAAATGCCTCTTGAACAAAGGGTATCAAAAATTCGAGCTTACAACATCAACTCAATGGTTTGGGTTGGGTTTGGTTGGAAAACAAGAGCAATGACATTCTCCTTCTTAAGATGAGAACAAGATAAAATATACATTGTTGTCAGGCACTACGTGAACTCCCCAGCAACTCTTATGTTAACAATGATGCGAATTCAAATTTATTTGACCCAGGGTTAAGTAATATACAAATATTATGAAACCGTGGATATAAGCATGATATGAGTAGTTAACTACAATTGCAAGAAACTCATCCATTTGTAAGAAGATGGCACAATACTCACTACCGACAAAATGGATGTTCTGCATCCTATAGTACTAGTGTGTCAAGTACCTAGCCAGAATCAAGCTTTCCAATGCAGGTGGAAGCGTGGCTATGTCTCAAGACAAAAAATTATCTTAGTTGTGTAGTTAACGACAGTTGAAACATAAATCTCGATAGCTATCACACAGAAACCTGCCTACTTGACTCTATTGTTCTTAAGAAATGAATTCAATTATGGTGACAAATTTTAGTGTTGTTTCCTATTCAGGCTTCTATTTTCATATAATGAAAGTGATTTTACCTTAACATAACATGCAGAGGTGCAAATTTGGATCCCACATTATCCATTGATTATACGAAACAATTTACTAAAGTATGCATTACACACTCGTGATCAAAATGCATTTAGATCAAGTGGTTAACAATTTGCACATCGACAAAGCAGTATAGCTTAACTAAAAAGAGAGAAGGATGACGTGAACTTAAGACTGATGACATATAAATAATAGAGCCTTATCTTACTATAATAAAGAAAAGACCCTTTTTGGTGACGTAGTTTTTTTTCGCCTTTTCACAAATAATACCCCCCATTAACTAAGTTTTTAGTTAATATTTGTATATTCTGGGAATGCCATTGTTTTAAAAATAGATCAAAAAATTAAAACTTAGATATCTTTAAAAACACATCGGATTTTTTGCAAAATTGATATATTTGGAAAGCTCTTTAAATTATCTATGTAATGAGTATAAACAATGATATTAAATTTTTATTTTAAGATTTTTTTTTCCCATTATTATCAAATTTGGTGTTGTTAAAAGAATCAATTCAAATGTGCATCGCAATTTAACTAAGTAACTCATTAAGATAATGCCAAAAGGTGTATCTATAATGTTAATTCAGAAGCTCAGCGAAGATTACCTGTTAACAAGTGCATCCAGGGATCCTATCTTGCTAGCTCCTTTGCTGAAAAACATGGCTTTCTGTCTTCAATTGATTTGGCTGAATCCATTATTTTTACATCATCTTCTCCTAATTCTTTCAACGAAACGAAGGTGTTCTTGTGAGGATATATTTCACTAACTCCACTAAAACACACAAGCTCTTTCGAAGTTGAAGCTATTGCATCATAAATGCCAAGAGAACTATAATCGAAATATAAAACACCACCACTCTTGGTAAAGGAAAATGGTTTTCTTCTGGGAAAACCAAACTCTTTACTCCAACCCAGTGGCTTTTGCTCCACCTGCTCTTTCGTGTCACTAATATCATTCTTCCCTTTCAGTGGCCATTGTCATAACATAAGCAATTGATGATTTGACAGGAATATCTGATACCATAATGTAAAACCCCATCCAAAACACCTATAGGAATATATCCACAGCACTCAGAACCTGGTGGCAAAGGAGGTGGTGAAACATGTTCACAAAACTTTTCCTCAATCAAATCAAAAACAAAAACCCTTCCTTTATCTATTTCCATCCAATGCAGCGCTCCATTCAAAAAGACACCATTTCCGAAATAACCACCTTCCCCAGACTGAATATCAAACCTCCCAACATTTCTCCACCCATTGCCACTGCCAATAGTATACACCAAAACCTCAACAACATTGAGGTCTGTTCTTAACATATCAATATGAACAACTTTATACTCATTACTTAGAGGAAGGTAACCAAACCCTCTGGTCCAAGGATAAGAGCTCGAATCGCTTTTGAATTCTGGTAGCTTAACATATTCTCTAGTCAAGGGGTTACAAATACAATAAGCAGTAGTAGGATATCAGCAATCATACAGACAGACCAAACCGTTAAATGAACCAAGAACGCCATAACCACCAATATATGCAAATGGAGGGGTGAAATTGAACCTTGTAATATTATGCACAGGTGCCTCATCATGTTTCTCATTATATTCAAAATAGTAAAGTTGATCATTCTTAGCTTTAACAAGAAAACCCAACTTACCAGAAGAATCAGTGGATCGATTAAGATGAGTTAGATGCAATTGTGAGAATAAAGGATGATGAGATACAAGATTCCTCAAGGGTTTACATACCAATTTGCAGTCTAATACTGATTCCGTTGGCAACCTAATCAAAATCCCAAGTATGATCTCTGTTGGGAGATTATTGAAATTCCTCATTAAGTGGCGGAGAAGAGGGATTGATTAACAGAGATATGTTTAGGGTTTTTGAAGAAGAATTGAGAATTTTGGTTGTGAAGAGAGTGTAAAGTAAATGGGTCTGGGGTTCGAAAATGCCAGTTCCCGAGTAAAAAAGATTCTTGTGGTAAAAAAAAAGTTAGTATCTAAAAGTTACCAGTCTGGGTTCAGTAAAAAAAATATTATGGAACAAGATTCTTGTGGTTTCATTTATATGAAGATTACCTGGATAGATTCTGGCCATGGTGTCTCAAATTTGCTAGTATTTGATTTGGCTTGCTGAACTTCAGTAACAACTACTAGTCTGACTGGTGATCCTTCGACATTGGCATTCTGATGGGTACCATACACACCTTTCTTGATCTCTCTAATCAGAGGAATGGTTGGTGATTCATAGAAGGGAATGGTTGGTAAATTCTAGAAGCATTGCAGTACCTGGACAAGCATTGTTCTTCTCAAGAGGCATACAGGAAGAAAGACTTGAAAACAGAAATAAAAGAACAGTCTCATTTCCCATTTTATTTAGAACAAGAAGGAAAAAAATACAGTGTATTTGACTTATATTACGCGAAGCCATCAAGTATGTAACTTATAGCAAGAAATAAGAAAATGGGCAGAAGGCAGACCGAAGTGCGATATCACAAGACACTTTCAGGTTCTGCAATTATACACAATTCAATCCACCTATCACTTTAACCATGCCCAGCGACTGACCACTAAAAAAAAGGAGAGAAAATTCTTTCTCTGATGTAGAAAGAAACAATGACTACAAAGAAAGAAGTGACTGAAAAAGAAAAAAGGAAAATAATATTACTCTCAACAAAATATTTGTTTCCTCGATAGTGTCTTATATGTCTTATAAGGATTCTTCGACTTCGGGATACTGAGAATGAGAAGCTGCAAGAAGAGCAGCTCCAATTCCAGAGCCATCGTTTGCGTGCTCGATAACAACGGTGTGTGCAACTTCATCTCCGAGTAACTCATTGAGGGTGCTCTCCAGACAGGAGCTGAATTCGGTGTAGTGCTCAAATAATCCTCCATCCATTGCTATAACAGTCCTCTGTTTCTCTCCCTCCTTCACTGTGTCTTTTCCCATCTTTTTCAAGATACCCAAGATACCTGCGGCAGAAAGACGGGCACCACGTGTGGCAACAATGTTGCAGAGCTCTTTAACAACTTTTCTTGTTTTAAGGGAAGTACTAGATATCTGATATAAGAGAACAGAAACCATCAAACATTTAGAATTGTCGCTTGTCTTATCCACCACAGTTGATAGGAATATGAGTAAAGAGTTACACAGTTTTAACTTAAACAATATAGGAGGGAACAAACAAAACCATACCCCAAAGATGTCCTTCAATTTGCTCCCGACCACTCTCAAATCTAGGGATGTGTCATGATGCATGGCAGACATTTCAGGAGTCCTACATAATTCACATTTCAGTCAGGGTTTGTTTACCAAGAATTCAAGCAAAAGCTAAGAGGCGTGCAGGCAAATGCAGAACTGAAAGGTGAAATTGATGCTATACCTCAAAATGAATTGAGTATTAAGTTTTGGTGGAACAACATCACCGAAAAATTCAGCCTCTTCAGCCATTTTGCAGAGGACTCTCGACAATATCTCCCAAATACATCCCGGAAATAATCTTCTCAAAAATCTGTCCACAGTAATGAAGGATACGACATTTAAAAGCACTGAAAAGACCACAGTTAATTTTGAATAACGAAAAAACAAGGTCCACATTATACCTGCTCACCAACGTTAAGACTCTCCTGGTCCAATGCCTGGTCATATTCAGTTAAAGGAAGGTGTGATGACCGGAAGTTACCCCACTCCATGTTGATAACCTAAAGATTAAAAAGCAAATATTAATATATATCTTTTACATGCCAGATGCATTCCTGAATTTAGGTGTTTAACTGATCAAATTGATTACTTAAAGAAGAAAAAGCATATTCAAATTAGGATAAATTTTGTTAACCGGTGAAGGTAACATACCATCTCTCCTGATTTAGGTAGGAGACCATGCCACTTAGGAATCGCGTGTGCACGCTCTACGTATGCAGCATTTGTTCCTGTACCCAAGATAACTGCAGCTGCAACATCATTATTGAAATATCTGCCTCCAGCTAATGTCCCAATTGTATCATTCACCTGCATCAACAATGCCAGTTAAAAATCAGATCTGAAGAACCAAGGATAGCATCAGAAAGCTCTGAATTAAAGAAACAAAATTGACTTACCAGAGCTGCCACGCGCATGTCAATTCCCTGTCTGTCTAAGGCTTTAGTTAGTTCTCCCACCACATCTTTATCAACCTAGCACAAGGTTGAAAGGAATCATCATCAGAAACATGAAATTGTTCAGGAAGTTCAAGCGCAAAAAGAAACTGTGTAGAGAGGATAAACAGCAAACTATATAGTTATTAAGTGCAAACTAGAGGCAGGTATGAAAAAACTAACTGCATCATCAATGGAGAAACCCTTTGTCCATCTGATAAGAGTTCCAGATGCTATTGATAACTGCTTGACAGGGAACGAAAAAGTAAAACCCAATTCCCTCCGACTACCAGGAGGGAGGAAAAAACCTTCTCCTTCTGTAGCTATGAATCTTGCGAGTTCTTTAGCAATGAAATCAAATAGTTCCTGTAATATTTAACAAATAGAAAACATCAGCAACAAGAAGCTAAACAACATTACCAAAATCGACACAGAAATCAAATTTATCAAAACCACAATTACACATACACTTGAAGTGGCAGTCATCAATTCAGGAGGAATTGAAACTTGGTAAATTCTTGTTTAGCTACACGCCCATCTTTACCACCCAGTTGTACACGCAACACACGGAAGTTTGTACCTCCAAGATCCAAAGCATAGAATAGTCCATGTTCATCACTACATTAACATAGCACACACATTCAATAAGTTATAATCTCCTGCAAGCTACATCACCAACCAAATAAACCCAATTTCATATTGCACAAACTCCACCAACTAACATTATGATCAATCAATTACAATTCAAGAATTAAACTACCGATTCTTAAAAGGAATTTACATGAACAATCAATTTATCAATGTGGGTTTATCCTATTATGATCCAATTCAATCCAATCCATAATCAATTAAACAGATATAGAAACTTTACATAAATCAAACAAACAAAAATCAGAAGAAAAAAAATCCAGAGAGTTTAAGAGATGTATACCCAGTAGGGAGATTATCAACATAGCTGATAAGCATCTTGAGCTTACTACCACCTTCAGAAGCAAGACCAGCATGCATCTCAACAGTCATAGCATCAGCAACTTGTCTGAGCTTCCCAATTGGAGTAGCACACTTTTCTTCAAATTCTTTAAATATAGACATCGCTTTTGCCCATCTCCCTGAACTTTTCATCCTATGTCTTACAATTAATGTAGCTGCAGCACATACTGCTGCTGCACATACTATTGTAACTCCTACTGTTACCTTCCCCATCACAATATAACCAAATCCAAAATCAAAAAAAACCTTAAAAACTAAAAATCCAAACTTTTATAATTTCTCTATTGGAATCAATCACAAAACTGATTATTACAAACCCCCAGATCTCAAAAAAACGAAAAAAAAAAAAAATCACCCTAAAATTTTGGATCCAAATACAGAGATTTTATTTTTGCTGTTTTTTTTTTTTAGCTCTGTGATCTGATAAACTACACTATGAAAAACTGAGCTACAAAATCTTGATTTTTTTTCTGATTCAGAATCGGGAGAAAAGAAAATTGAAACCCTAGATTGAGAGAAGGTTAGATTTTTGATCTTGATGTTTTAAGGGTAATGAAAGCTATAAAAAGACAGGGGAGGATTAGATAGAAATTAGGATCAGTAAAACACCAAATTTATACTAAATTAATCTCTATCCTAATCTAATCTTCTTGGGTAAAATACTATTTCCACCCAATCAACTTTCATCAAATCCGTGCGAATATTATCTTTACACCCCACTGGCCGTACAACCCCGTACAGGTTGTAATTTTATCCTCCGGTGGATAATTATCCAGTAAGAAGAATATATTTATCTTAATTAGAGTTTTAATTATGGTGAGTAAAATCTTGATTGTTATCTTAAATTTGTTAAAGAATTTGATGTATTTATGGATTGTTTGTATTTCAGTCTTATTGAATAAGTTATGTTGGTAAAAAGTCCGTGGTCCAAGAAATCGTCTTAAAATTAGATGAGGAAATTGTGGAGGATGAGGTGATGATGATGTCCTATTTACCTGGTTTGTCGGAGAATTCTATAACTGTCCTAAAAAAGAATTACTGTTGGCTCTTGTTGTAAAACCGGACAGACTTCGACGTTATTTTAGTGAGGACGGTTGGCACTTGGATAGGGCACAAATTTAGTGAGGACAGTTACTTTAGCATCAAAAATGGTGAAGGTCAAAATTTTGCTTTTAACAATATAAATGGATTTAAACCGTACATCAACTTTTGGTTGTAAGCAAAAATATAGTGCTATAGGAATGGCGAAACCAGAATTGAGAATAAAAAGGGTGAAAAAGCGATGCAAAAAAAAATTCAAAAAGCTTTTTGGTAAAAATGGTGAAACCAGAATTGAAAATAGAAGGGGCAAAAAAGAGATGGAAAAAAAGGATTCTGCAAGCTTTTTGGTAAAAATGGCTAAACCATAATTGAAAATAAAAGGGACGAAAAAGTGATGCAAAAAAGGTTTCCGGAAGCTTTTTGGTAAAAATGGCTAAACTAAAATTGAAAATAGAATGGGCGAGAAAAGCGATCCAAAAAGGATTGGGAGGTTTTTGGGTAAAAATAAAGGTAAATAGATTTGAGGGAGGATCCCTTCACACTATCTAACACTTTGGGAGATATTTTTCTCAAAAAAAAAACTTAAACCATAGAGTATTTGAAGTTAATATTTTGGGGATTTGCTCGTCTAACAAAGCTCTATATACTCTTAAAAAAATGAGCACATTCCGAAAAATTCGTTGATCTTCGACGGCTGATTTGCAAACCAGTAGATGCTGGATTTATACGTTTCGGAATGTGCTCATTTTTTGTGTGTATGTAGAAGATGAACATATTTCCAAAATATTGCTTCGAATACGCCACCATTTGGTTTTTGTAAAAGAAAATATCTTTGAAAGTGTAACCAGCTGGTATTTTCTCCTTTTTCCCCTTACCAAGGAATGTCACATGGCTTTAATTACAGTATAATCGTATAACCAGTCGAATCGATGCTCGTGATTGATACTTAAAATGTGGTCGAACTATGTTTGGTACTTTGATAATGGCATTGGGTATTGGCTCTTTTGCCGCTTATGGTCATAACACCACTAGACCAATTTATGCAAAAAAAGAACAAAAAAAGAAAGAAAAAACAGAAAATGGGTCATTTGTCCAAATATTTTTAAAACATGATTATAATGGACGAGTAAAAATTAGTATGGGTGAAATGTACACCCAAAAAATAGCAAGAATGAAATTGGATTCATTCTGGATTAAACTTAAAAAAGAGTGTGATGCATCCTGATGTAAATTAAAAATAAGAAAAAATATTTGAAAATGGGTAGGATGAAACTGTTTACATCCTGGCTATTTTTACATTCTCGTTCATTTAAACAGTATCAAATTTTACATATCTTTTTCACCCAGGAATTGTTGATTTTGGTCTTTTTAACCAATTTTGTGAAAAAAAAAATGCATTTCCTGGCGAATACTATAAATGGCAGTGGCACGATGGCCCATCGTGGTGTAAACACAGGATTGAACGAGGTAGTATGTGCACGGTGCGACGGGAAGGGAGGCGTCCCCAACTCCCAGGGTGTTCTTTCCAATGAACAATACTCACTGAGAAGTAATATTTGTCAAGAAAATAGCATGGCCGCTAAAGGGGTATCAGTTTACTGAAGAAGGTGTTTTATCTGGATTCTTGTTTTTTGAGTCAGATCTGACTCAAAAATATGCTAGTTGGCGACTTGGTTTCATGGGTCAAAGATTTTGTTCCCTGACTCAAACGGATCCGAGTCTAGGGTTAAATATGAGTCTAGGATCAGATTTGACTCAATTTACTAAGCATGTCTTGGTCGACAACAACAGCACCTGCGTGATTGATTAATGTTCCAAAACGCTCTTAACATATTGGCATATGGATTACCAAATTTCACAGAAAATTATTAGAAAGGTAAATAATTTTAACCAGAGAACTTATTGGATTGGTAATTCCATCTAAACAGCTTTGAATTATTTTGAATTATCGCCATAATAAATATTTTCAAAGTTGTTTACATTTATAATAATATATTATAAATAACTAGTTTGTCACCCGTGCGATGCACGGGTTTGTTTCTTGCATATATGGAATAAATTAATAACCAATAAGTTAATATTTGAGTTGGTGTGAGAAAATAATATCTCGGGCCGGTTTATGTTACTCCCATGTAAGAAATTATTTTCCATATATAAACTAATAATAAGTCGATTTAAATTTAAAAGGATAATGCGGAACTTACGTTTTTAACAGAGAAAGTTAATGAAACATTATGACATGGCCTCCATCTCATAAGAAGCGGTAAAGAAGAAAGTCATATCTTCACCTTCTTTATGACCCAAAGTCAATTGACACATCATTAATTCTTAATTCCAAAACAAAATTTTCTTTATTAAAAAATATTATTAGGGTAGCAAGACCTAGGCATTGGAGATAAAATTTAGGTGAAAAGTCTTACTTTTATTTATTTAACCATATGGGATTGACTCACAACAAACTGGTGTTAATATGACCTCCACATGGGATGACCTCCCTCTAGCATTGGAGATGCTCTTAAGTTCCTCCATGGAGGATGGTCTTTAAATTATTTATTTTATTTAATTTCTTGGTCACCGCCTTACACTTACCGAAGCCATATTAATACAATACTTTAGTAGGACAAAATAACCAATTTTGATCGCACTTCTAACACCAGTGGCTATAAATCATTAATATATAACTTTAGATTTGTTTCTCAATACTATATAGTATATGCATACATTTACATTACAAAATTCCTTAAAACTATAATTAAAGAATAATTATTCACGTAAGATAAACGTCAAAGAATCCGAAAAAAATATTCACGTAAGGAAAAAAAAAAAAGATAGAAATTTTTTCCTTTGACTTATTTTTCCTTTGACTAATTAAATTTTTCTTTACTTTTTCTAGTTTTCATAGATAGATCGTAATCTAAGATAAATTTATTTAAGGTTTGTGTCAATCTCCATTGCTTTTAGGAGATTTTTATGGTGTCTTTGGGGGTGTGTTTCCCTCTTCGTTTGTGTCTTCTCCTTTATGGAGATTCTTTATGCTCTCTCATGGAGTTTCTTTGTGATCTCAATGAAGATTTGAAGTGGAAGTTCAAGTGTGAATCATGTTTCAAGATTTTGGGCAAATTACTCTCATATCTTTATGAGAGTATCTCTTTTTGAAGAAGAAAAATCCTTTCAAAATGGTTGGATTATAATCCCAAAACCATTCTCTCATTCTTAGGATTGTTTTGTTGGTAGTTTGTTACTTCTCTTCACAAATTACTCTTTGTTAGTACCTTTTAATTGCAATTTGATCTTTGATCTTGATGTACTTGGAATCCATGTAATCTCTATTTTATCATGAATGAAATTTATGAGATTTATCAAAAAAAAAAAAAAAAAAAAAAAAAAAAAAAAAAAAAAAAAATCTGCGTTCTTTCCGTATAAAATAATAACGGAAAAATATTTCCGCACAATTTCTTTTTATTTCTTTTTAAAAATCCACGTATGAATCAAAAGAATATTTACGTATAAAGTTTTTTTTATTTTTTTGTTACTATTTCCGATTTTAAAAATCAAAAAAGTATTTCCGTATAAATTTTATATTTTTCATTTCTTTCAACAAAACTTGGTTTTTAACAACTGATATCCTGATCGCGCAACCACTGATAATAATTTTATATAAATAAAAAAAGAAAATGACAACAAATATGATATCAATTTCTGCATAACCGATACTAATATCCAAACCTGACTATCGAAACTGTTAATCAAATTTAAAATATCCAATCTTACGAATAAAAATAAAGACAAAAATTACAATTACAAAACACAAATGCCACAAAAAAATAATTAATATACGATAAAAAAAAATTCAATTCACAAAAAAAAAAAAAAAAACAGAAATGTATACAGAAAACCGATTATGGGAAAGAAAAAAAATTAAACATAATTTAAATCATACTCGATCTGAAAATGAGTATGATTTCATACTCGATTTCAGTTCGCGTATAAATTCATATACTCATTTTGAGATCGAGTATGAAATCATACTCGTTTTGAAATTATGTAAAATCATACTGATACTCATTTTCAATTCGGGTATAACCAGAATCGGTTTACACGATGCACACATAAAAGCCGATTATTGACATTTCACAACAGAAATCGGTTTATAAAAGTGCTCATGTAATCCGATTCTAACAAAAAAAAATATACAGAAAAATTTCTTACAACAATCGGTTTACTCGACACATATATAAAATCCGATTCTAGCATTATAAAATATACATGTAATCCGATTTTTATAAGTGCTAATGTAATCCAATTATGGTCGAACCAGAAAACATACCAAGGACAATCGGTCTTTGTGGGCATGAACATAAACCGTTTCTATCTGCAATCGGATCACATATACATTAACGTTAACCGATTATGGTAAACCCTAAAAATTTGATTTCAAAATTTTCAATTTTTGACCGATTGCATGTTACTAAAACCTAGTTTAAAGGATTGGGTTGAGAAGAAAAGAAGAAGAATTATTTGAAGTGGAAATGAAATTGAATTTGATTTTGATTTTAGTTTTTATTTTATGATTTTGATTTTGATTTTAGTTTTTAATTTTATGATTTTAGTTTTATTATTAGAGTTAATGGGGACACATTTGTAGTATTAGTATTTGATGAAGGGTAAATTGGTTTCATCTCTTAATAATCTTTTTTGTGTCCTGTAGTGTAGGCCACAATTTAGCCATGTTAATTAGATACAGTAGAAACTCTTTTAATTAATACTCGATTATTTAATAAACTCTCTTAAATAATATTTTTGGCCATTCCCGAGACGGGGACAACGTGCCAAATTAATAATTCGCTAAAATTATAAGATAATACTTTTTTGATTACCTATGTAGGCCCCATATTAAATATAAATTAATAATGCATTATATATATGTATATATGTATACATATACATATATATATTCTATACATTAATGATTTACGGAGACTTTTTGAAAAATGATTTAATTGTCTTCTGTTTTTTGCTAAAATCAATATCGCATTGAATTTCATCTCTAATTTTTCTTATCATTGTAAGAATTTTTGGTGTTGTTGGATTATCCTTGTTGTGTTTGAATAATACTCTACGAATTTCATCGGTCATTGTTGATTTTTTAACACCTTTAAGATGAGAAGCCATATTTATGTGTACGATTTGTTTGTGTTAGTAGTATGATTTCATATTGTATTTATATAGAATATTGTTTTATTTTTTAGTAGTATGATTTCATATAATATTTCTATATGATTTTATTTTTTTGATAATAAATAAAAATTTATTTAGAAAATATGATTTGATATTGTGTTTACAAAAATATATGATATTGATATTGATATTGTGTTTAAATAAGAAATTAAAAATATGTTTGGATATTATGTTTATGAAAATAAGATTTGATATTGATATTGTATTTATATATGAAATATAAAAGATATGATATGATATTTTGTTTGTATAGAAACTAATTATTTGATATGAAATTATCTATAAATTAAGTATTAATTTATCGGTTAATTAATATCTCGCTTAATTAATAAATTTTGATGGTCCTGACAGCATTAATTTATAGAGTTTCTACTGTACATGAATCTCCTATCTCTTAATTCAAAATAGAGTTTCCTGACTGAGACCGAAGGGGTCTAACTAATCAAATAGAATGTGCACCAAACATACTAATCACCCAGCATGTTGGCAATAGGTCTTTCGTAGGCTCGAGTTCAAGCCAAATATGGTATATACCCACAAAACTTTAGGACAATAATCAGCATTTGTGCTTCAAAAAAAGAAACAAAAAAAAAACGGCATGTTCACACCCTCTGGCTAGCTTAATTCTTAATAAAGAATAGTACAGTCTTGTTTAAAATGAAAAGGATGCATTTGGCATAGGCTGTCAAGTAATTAGTGAACATAATTGACATAGATGGAGTAAGCAAACACTTAATAGACACTCAGTACAGGAAAATTGAGGAATTAATGTATCGTTTCAATGATTAATTAGGTCCATGGACAAAAGCGAAATTTAATCAGAAGGCTCAACTGTTTCTCTTCACACAATGATTTTGTGGCCAAACTCGTCCCTGTCAACATTACTTTCCTCGTTTTCTTATTAATGTTCACTGTAAACAAACACACCTACCAAAGATAATCAACAACAGAAAAAATCGCACACTACAAACATGGTTACTTGTATCCTATGCTAGAGAACTATAAGTTTAACAACTAACCATGAATATGGCATGCGGGAAAAATTACCTTGGATATAAATTACCATCTACTGAAAGTTTTGTATCTAGAAAGTTTTGCATCTCTAAATTGGACATGTCACATTCCATCACAAAAAAAAACCTTAATCATAAGCATATGCATCATCAGAGCTAATGCGCATATATAGATGGCTGGGGTTAGATCATACTTCAACCTCCTGATCGATGGTGTAACCGTGTAAGTGTTTGACATTCATGATAAAACTTGAGATACGAAATCGTCTGCCAATGAGATAGAGTACGAATGACGGCAACTTCAAACATTCAATCTTCAGTCTTGAGTTCACATAGCACAACGAACCCAACCGATCATCATTATCTAGTAATTAACTATTTATGCATATATAGAACAAATACACACACGTGCATGTAAATGTATTAACTGAAGTTTTGTTACAAAACTCGAAGTTCTGATGTTTACCTAGGTCATCACTGCGAAGGAGAACAAATATCACCACCTTGGATTTTGTTTGTGGCTCTTGAGGTATGACGTATTTCTGCAAAACAACAATCAAAGCTAATCAGATCCGACAACAAAATCATAAATCGAAAATATGAGGCTTTTTTTCAAAACAAACAGAGCTCATCAGATCCTACAATGAATTCATAAATCAAAAAAAAAGAAAAGAAAAAAAAAAGATAGAAGCGTCGTCGAACAATGGGGTTGGACGTCTGCTATAATGCTTTTTATAGAGTGAAACCAGCCCATAAATTAAAAAGAAATACTTTGTTTAGCAAATATTAAATATCTCCAAATATATATAAGGAGATATATATATATATCCTAATAATTTCGATATCATACACATTTATATTTATTTTCTTTCCTATTATTTTGATATCCACATTTATTGAATTTTTTAATAGAAAATATTTTTTTCCTTTGAATTAAATCAAAAATATTTTTTTTCCTATTATTTTGATATCCACATTTTTTTCCATTTTTTTCTTTTGCAGCTAATAACGATATTTTTTTTCTTTGAAAATCATATTCCTGATTTTTTTTTGTTTTGTTTTGTTGCGACACTGTTTTTTTCTCTGGAAATCATAATCCTAATGATCTTGTATTATTTTTATTTGTACAGGATTACCAAACCTTTCTCTGGATTCATTCGGGCCATTCACATATCAGGTATTTTCTTTTAATATGTGATTTAAATTTGTTCTTTGAATCAGGTATATTCCCATGATTTTTTTTTTAGGTATTTAGTACCAACTGCAAGTATTTTCTTTTATTCGTAGTTTGGCGCTATAATTAGGTGATTTTATTTTATTACAAATGTTGTAAATGGACATTGGACACTGAATTATTTTTTTATTCACACGATTGATTTAATTTTATGATGAAATCATGATGAACAGTGCACATTTTATTTTATTTCATCATTCTAAATCGTTTTATGGTAATATTCATGAAATCGTTTTATTGGTATATTTGTTTTGATATGTTTCTAAGATTATATAAGATTCAATAATTTTAGGAAACTATTTTTTAAAATGTGATTGGCCAAATAATATTTCGTGGGACCAAAAGATTTCCTTGAAATTCTATTGGCTGAAATTTAGAATGGTGGGGTCAGAATCAACCAGAAGCTCCGATTTATATAGAGAATTTTTTATTATTGGATAAAGAGTATTACATTAACTAGTTGGAAGCCTAACAAGCTAAGCTCCAACAACATACTACTACATTAATTGAACAGGTTGATGTGCTAGCCTACCAGCTAGCCTCATGGGTAACCTAGCCAAGGGAGCCGAGGCGGATGGGGGCTGAGATTGTGTCACAAGGGGGGCAAACTAATTCTACCTTCCATATTAATTTATGTAATATTACGTCATTGGAGGCTCGAACACAGGACCTCTGGAACGCATGAAACTTTGAGAAACGGGATGACCAGGCTTGCGCTAGGTACCCGTTATTATAATAAATATTTTTTATTATTATTTTCAAAAAAAGAAAAATGTAAACAGCTTTGAAAATATTTATCATGGCAATAATTCAAAATAAGTCATGAAGATTTTATTAGAACACAAAGTTGACATTAGCCGAAACATGACTTCAAATTTTCAACCCTAGCTTTAGCTGTTCTTTGCTTACTTCTTTATTAATCTTCAAGGTTACGTAACTTCAAAATGACATACACATCAACTTCGATTGACATTTTTCCAACATGTTCCTTGGCCCTTTTCCATTTTATAAAGAAGTATACAAAAGTTGGTTGAAATGTAAGCCACTAAAATAACATGATAGACGTCACATATTGACCCCTGCTTTACACATACCACTTATGGTTGTTGTCGCGTTGAGTTTGACTATGAATTTTAATGTATTTCAAAAAGATAAAATTGATTACGTATTTTCTCTTCTTTTTTTATCTGTTTTGACATGATCAATCAGTTCATGAACCAAGCCAAAAGAAAGCTATATGGATAAGTAATAGCTTTTCCATCTTTTGGGGTACCGTCGAAGGCAAACTTTTGAAGTTCAGTCCTTCTCTACAGACCGAGAACACCAAACCAGGTAAAAACTACCTCTTACAGTTTTTTTCTTCTTATTTGTAGGTCTCGGTGGCGCAGCCTCTCGGGAGACGTGCGAGGGTGGGTTTGTGTGTGGCGATTTTCACCCGTTTTTCATTTCGATGCTGTAAAGACTTTTTGTTTCATGTTTATAGGGAATTTTGATAAACTACCCCACTTCTAATTACCAGTTCAATAAACTGCCCCGTATTTTTAACTTTTCAAAAATGCCCTTCTGTTTGTTTTTCCATCCGATTCACTTTTTTTGGTCACCACCATTTACCAAGTCAATATGATATACAAAGTTACGGTAAAGCCCTTCGTAACCCTAAGCTTTATAATAGATGGTGTCTTCGCCTCTTCCTTTCTCATTCTTCTTCTTCTTCTCTGTTTCTTTCATGTGAAGAGTATTGGTGATGATGATGATTGTTTGAGGTTGGTGGGTGAATTGTTGGTCAAGAAATCAACAGAGAAGTGGTCACTGCTGTGTTGTTTTGATGGAGATTTGAAGAAGGAATTGAAATGGCTGATTTTAGAGACAGTAAGAGGAGATTGGTGAAGATTAGACATGGGTTTTGTTTGAATTCGAATCTGGGATGAGCTGAAGGTCTTAGATGCCATTGCCGTCGATTTTTGTAATTCGCATGATGTCGCCGTCAATCTTAGATCTGGGATGAAATTGAGAAATCAAGGGTTTGTGTAATTTGTTAAAACAGTAAAGAAATGTTTGTTGTCTCCCCCGATTTGAGCTTGAATGGGTTTTGTTCTGTTAATTGAAGTTCATACAGGACTGAAACTTGGTTTGCTTGAATGGGTTTGCTAAGATAGAGATGGGTATAAAATGGAAGTGATGGTGGTTTCTGTAGATTGGGATTTGCAGAATGGATTAAGGAGGGGTCAGTGGCTCATGTTAGATTGGTGGTTGGTTTTGTGGAGTATGAGTTTCTGGCAGTTGCATAAATTGGTGCTGCAGTGGACAAGAAAGTAACAATGAAGGAATTGGTAGTAATCTGAAGAGCAGTGGTTGTGTTGCAATATTGCAGAAGAAAGTTGAGTTGTTGTTGCAAAGAATGCAACTGAGATTGTGAGTAAACAAGTCAGGGATGGCTGAGAATGAAACGAAATGTTTTGAGCTAAAATTGAAGAGTTGATGAATTAACAATGGGTTTTTTTCAGATACAATGAAATTGGAGTTAGGTCTGATGTTGAGAATTGGTTATATGTGTACTTGATGTGGCTGTGTTTGTGGCTCTAGATCTGATTTGAAATTGTAGATAAAAACTGCAGTTGTGGGTGTTGATGAATGGGTTAGTAAACTAGCTAGGTTGGTGTTGTTGCAATAGCAGGAATTGTACAAGGAAGATGAATGTGGTACTGTTGATGCTTCCAATGGGTTGATAAATGAATGCTTGAGTTGTGAATTAGATGTATGCTAGGTTGTCTGGGTGAGAAGAAATACATGCTTGAAAATAGAAGGAATAGCACTGTATGCAGTGCAGAACTCTGCTGGTTAATTCTTTAGTGAGTTGACTCGATGGGCGCTAACTCGGTGACTCAACCGAATCAGCTGAATTCAGACCAACTCTATTGAGGGTGTTTGAGACTTTTATTAGGTGCCACTGGAACTTAACGGCCCTAACAATCCGTTCATTTTTTTTAATAAAACGGTCAATGAAGGGGCACTTTTAAAAAGTTTAGAAAAACGGGGGCACTTTATTAGTGTATTTCAAAACAGGGGCATTTTATCAAAATTCCCAAGTTTATATACTTGGATGATTGAATCCCAACGCAAAAAGAAACTTGTATGGATGAATATACTAGTGACCTGAAATTTGACTTGTGACCAATAATTTGTTACTGTAAAATTTCCATCCTTTAATCCAAATATCTTTAGTGTATCTGATTTGTAATATGCCTTAACGACCTGAATTTTATAAAATGAGCGTCCTCAATGTCCCTCAGTTTGCTTATAGCGATTGAAGTCAAAAAAAAAAATGTCCAATGATTCAAAATATGCTTCTTGGCCCAAAATATGTCTTCCGAACCAGAATTTGACCCCGGAATTGCCTCTTGGACCAAAATCACCCTTGGTACCGTTGAATGTGTTCCTATTTCCACATTCTCTATATAAAAATAGAGTTTTTTCAAGGGACGTGGTTAATCGGAGTTTCTGGTTGATTCTGGCCCCACCATTTTTATTTTTATCGCAATTGCAAAAAAAAACTGGAAATAAAATTCAAGAAGATATATTTTTCTCCAAAATATATTTTATAGACAATCACATTCAACAAAAAAAATATTTCCCAAAACAGCTAAATCTTGAAAAACTCGGATAAAATTACCAAAAATATATTGAAAAATTAAGCATAATAGTCTAACAAACAAATTAAAATAAAATCACATAAAAATATGCATTATTAATCATGATTTCATCACAAATTAAATCAATCATACAAAAAAAA
Source organism: Papaver armeniacum (assembly GCA_023531295.1). NCBI lineage: Eukaryota > Viridiplantae > Streptophyta > Magnoliopsida > Ranunculales > Papaveraceae > Papaver > Papaver armeniacum. The sequence continues at coordinate 41,599 of JAJJWW010000443.1, read as the reverse complement.
AATCCAATGTCCAGTGTTCAATTAAATTTATTCCAATGAAACTAATTTTGATTATAGTTCCAAACTACTAATAATTAAATACATTTTAATTCTAATTGCAATTTACAATTACAACTCCAAATGAAATTACAAAAGCAATTCAACAATGAAGCTAAATCATGCTTGAACCAAATATGAGTCAATAGCCCAAATTAAAAATAAAAATGTTTAGAGTCGTGGATACATACCAATATTTCGAATTTTCCTCCCCTTTGCTAAAACATTTAATTGTTGATCCTGTAGAATATTAAAGATACAAAATTATTAATAGAAAATCGTGATGATCAATACATGATATCAAACAAAAAGTTTAGAAAAAACAAAAGCTTTAGTAGAAAAATGCGATAATAATAATGATTTTAACATTAATTTTATTCATTCCGTAAATACAAACCAAAAAAAGATTCCATTATGAGATGTAGAATATGCCAAATATCATTTAGACACAAAAATTGCAATAAGTACATGCAAGTATCCAAAAATAGTGGCTATCCGAAGTATAAAAACTACAAAAAAGAAATTGCACATAAGTGCGGAAATAATATCTTTTTTCTTCCGAATATCCTGATTTTATTACTATACTTTTTAATATTGCTTATTCAGAAAAATATTAAATTAAATGCACTAATAAAGATACTTTCAATTACGATTGGAAAAAAAATATACTTCAATAGGTAAATTTGTAGTTTTCTTTGCTTGAGGTTGCCAAAAATATTACAATAGATGGGTATAATCGGGAAAAATGCAGATATTGCTTAATATTATGTTCAAAATAAAAAGGAAATTCCAGATAATTTTAGATATTAATTAATATTATATCAAAAATAAAATCATTTTATTTTTGGGTCTGGTGTCTCTATATAAAGCAATCAAACAAACCCAAACTACATGTTTAGCCAAAACCTTTTGTTTCCCCATTGCTTTTTGAAATTTTGTTGTTATTTCTTTTCTTTTTCCTGCGATTCTAGGATTTTTTGTGACATTTGTCATTTTGTTTTGTAGGTATCCTCGATCATGCACCTGTTGCAGTTGTTCCAAAAGAAGCAACATCAAGGTATATCCCTATTAATCCTTGCAAATATTTTTGCGATATCAAACCAAACACCATATGTTTTGGGCGTAAAACGTGTTTTGCTCTTGCCATTGTTTATTTAGGTTGTTACTTCTCCACATGTTGCTAAATCATCAGGAAATTAAATTTTTTTTATCAATTTTATTATCGATCGTGTATATATGATTGTTGTTTGTTTATTTTCCATTTTTATGTTATTACAGGTAACTAGATAGATCTTGATATATGTAAGAAAGATAGAAGTAGCAGTGAAGAAGACTCATCTATTATGGTTGCAAAATTTAGTTTGCCCTTTTATAGTTATATATCTAGCATATACATTTTCTCCGTGCGATAATGGCTGGTAATATGTACATACATGCATATTCTTCTCATCTATTATTTTGTTACTCCCTCCGTTACTTTTTAATAGGCTGGTTTCTATAAATAAATGTTACAAAAAAATAGGCTGGTTTCCTAATTGGGAAAGTCAAATGTTACTTTAGTTTTTAGGGACCACTTTTCTCTTAACTTCTTTTGATGACAAGTGTCATGGGGACCATTTCACTTTACTTCTTTTGTTGACAAGTGTCATGGGGACCATTTCAATTCACTTCTTTTATTGACAAGTGTCATGAGGACCACTTTCAATGATTAGTTTTCTAAATTTCCTTAATTTTGTCAAAAAACCAAACCAGCCTATTAAAAAGTAACGGAGGGAGTATGTTTTAATAATTTTGCGATAATAAAAATATGAAGTCATCCTTTTTTTTTTTCTTGCAATTCTTGATGATATTTTCAGCGTGTGAAGGACCAAGGGTATAATTTAAGTTGGATTCCATTTGGTGCTAAGTTTTTGTATGTTAACCAGATCATCTACTACTATGGCGGTTAGTCTAGCTGTTTTTCCTTTCCCAGTATATGCTTAATTATTTATTTGTTCAATGTTTTGTATCATCGATGTTTGTTGGAAATTTAATTAATTATGACAAAAATGGAACTACAATATTGGTTGAGTTTATAGAGGGCATGTATTTGGGTTTGTAGAGTGCCGAATTTGCATACTGGTGATTGACTTTTGGAGGGAGGCAGTGTGCGTGGTGTTTTTGTTCTTCCTTCCACTCATAAGAAAATCCATCATTTTCTTTTGAAAAAACGAATTGTAGCTGTATTTTTTTTCTTTACATATAATTAGATTGAAAAACAAAAAGACCATTGCAAGCGGTTACATCTAAATCCCCCCCCCAAAAAAAAGGAAAAAAAAAAGAAAGCTAACTTGCAGGACAAGGTATCTCAAGAGCAACAAAAACTTGAGACACCTCAGCCAAATACAAAAACAAAATGCAAGTCCACAAATCAACACTAGACATGAGAAAAAGATTCACATTAAATTTTCACAATGTTAATCTCCTTGTGATTATCTACAAGATTATTAAAAATATCTTGCCCCTCTTCCTTTAAAGAGGGAACCATTCTCATTGCAGAGAGAGATTCCATCAGGCCTGCAGAACAAACCTTATTAGAATATTTATAGTTTTTAACGTACTAATTGCAATTACACTTTGAGTTGGTATTAAAAGAAAATACAAAATTTATATTGATGATTAAAAGAAAATATTTGATTTGTGGATGTCACCCATGATTCAAGGAATCTTCTTTCCAGGGTTCTTTTAATCCTGTATAGATAAAAATAATACAACATCATTAGGAGTAAAAATCACCAGAAAATAAAATTTGCAGAGAGGAGAAAAAAAATACTCCCTCTGTTTCAAAAAGACCGTCCTCTATTCCATTTTGGTCTGTTTCAAAATTGTGTCTATCTTCTATTTATAGTCATATTTTTCCAATAAACTCTCTAATATACCCTTAAGTTTTTTATATTCATCAATTCTTTTTTATTGGTGTCAATCTAAAATACTAATGAAATTTGTATAATTAAGGAAACAAATATATCCTTCATTCCTTTTTTGTATTTCCCATTTACAATCCCATAAAAAAATTTGGTGGTTTTTATTACTAACAGTTTTATTGAAATAAATTAGGAAAGTAATTAAGGGTAGGCATGTAAACTGATATGGTCTCCTTAATATCTTGACAAAGTCAAAGCGGACTGTCTTTTTGAAACGGAGGGAGTACAAAACAGAGGCTAAAGGATTCTCAATCCCACAAATTAGGAAAGCTGTTTCGTCAACTTTATTAAGGAAAATGAAATTTAGGAAGTTGCATTTTTTGTGTAAGATGGAATCTGATATGTATAGAATTTTTGGACGTCTAGAAGATACTCAAAATTGGAAAATAAATACTCAACCAATAGATATAACTATCCAAAAATAATATTTACCTATTTAGTTATGGAAATAAAATATTACATAAATTAGGTAAACTCTGATTTTTATAGGCTGAACTTGCCAAATGTAATCCAAAGTACACGGGAAAAAGAACAGCCAGCCAAAAATAAAAAAAATCTCAAATATGTTTAGATATTGATTAGTATTCATAAGAAACAAAATCCTTTTATTTATGGGAAGTGTCTTTAGATAAATTATTAGCGCATAAGCCAAGCAGCATCTTCAATGCCGCTTCTCACTTCTTATAACGGCTTCGTTTTTTCTTTTTTTTTTCTTTTCCAATATGTTTTTTTGTTGTTTAATCCGCCATGTTGTAATTTTCAAGTATCCATGAAACCTTGGCGCTGCAAATGTCATTCTAATGGGATTCCTAATATATTTTCGCACATGGTACTCTTTCTGTTTTGTGCCAGTTCTCCCTTTACTTTTTTTTTTTGTATATTCTTTTAGGGTTTTGTCATCCTATTTTTATTCATGAAGCAATTTTTTTTTGTCATCTGATGTTTGTTACTATTTTTTTAGCAAGTATCATTCAAAAATGTATTCGATTGCTTCTTCTTCTTATTTTTTGTCTCCAGCTGGTGTTGCTTCTTTTTTGCCCGCTGCTGCTATCGGGTATGTAATCTATTAGAAATATCTTGATTTCTGTTGATTTTTAAACTTTTTGGTTTTTCTCATTCCACTGTACGTTTATTTTTTTTGAAATCTATTGCAAATCAATTCAAGAATTTGGCGTTGTTTTGTAGAATGCAAATAGAAGAAAACTTTGCTTCGTTGATGGCATGGAAAGAATGATTTACAAGATGGATATACCAAAACTATTGTCCATCAACACATTTGTGAAAATACCGGGTCTATAAACCGTATTATTCTCCGAGCAGTGACCTATAGGAATGAGAATCATGAATAGAAGGTTAAAGTGATTTAGATACTTAATTAGAGTTTTGCTTTTATTTTTTCTTAGGAATGAGTTTTGCTTTTATTTTTCTTTGGAATAGATTTTTTTAAATGGGATTTTTAGAAATCACAAACAATTCCAACTTTGTTATGGTTTTCATTTTTGTAAATGTTATAGTTCTTATAGTTTTGTTCTTATGCTACCATTTTCAGAACAGAGAATAAATTATTTTACTTGAAACGTTATTGTGAAGTAGTTTTTCGTGTGATAGAAGATATTCTCTGTTATTTATGGACTGAATTGCCAAACAATGACGCATATCAGAAGTCCTCCCAGCGCATTGACCTTAATTTATTAGTTTTGTCCAGAATATTTACAAACTGATCGTAGGGTAATCAATCTTCCCATCATCCTTTACATGGTGTGGGATAATTACCATATGAATTTAGATCTTTACTGCCGTAAATTTTAAATAGTAAATCAAGTAGTAAATTACATTCTAGATTAGGGTAAAATAAACCACGTGTAAAACGATATCTTTCTTACCCTAAATAAACCATGTCTATTTAGAAACCCTAAATAAACACGAAAGATATCTTTTTTCGTGTAACGAAGATATATTTAGAATTTAACCAAAAATTAGATTAAATATGGAAACAAAATATGGAGAAAAAAAAAACATTAAACCTGGATTATCTTTTGTATATAAAAACCAAGTGTAAGCGATCTTTAGCCAAAAAAAATAAAAAAACGATAAAGCTAGAAGAGCTTCGTAATATATAAGTACGAGTATCACTACCTACACGCGGTAATCAAAAAGAACAACAAAAATGGCAGAAAACAACAAATTCACAAAAAGAAGAACAGAGAAAACTTGTGGAACAGTATGAAAAGGCAAATTAAACTTATATCTACCTTGAAGAATTTCACATCGACAAAAAAAAAAAAAAAAAAAAAAAAAAACAAAGACAACAAAGAAACCATAGGCAAAAGGAGTGTGAATCTTCGATTTGATACGAATGGTATGGTTTTATTCAACCATCCAAAAGAAGTTTAATCCCGACCAAATAGTTTAAATATACCTTGCTTTCTATTTTCAATCAATTCTTTGTTATTTGCAGAGCTAAAAAAATAATAAAATTTTATTACTATCAAGAATTTTGAATTGCGCTTTAAAATTTGTTTTTGTTTCACAATAGCTTATAATAAAGATAACTCTGATCAGAACTTATGAAATTTTATTTTCTTGCACAATTTGGTTTTGTAATATATTCCCTATTTAAAAAGAGCAATAAATATTCCATAAGCAATTATTTTTATTTTTATTAAAAGAGTTATTTGTGAATTATCCCTGGCAACCAATGTAGACATGTCAAGAGGAATGTTATCATAGTATTCCCGATCTAAACTACTTGATCTAGCTTTCTTAGCTAGAGTGGCGGCTGATTTGTTGATAAAAATAAATAAGTTAACTTTATGTGAAGCAAAAACATTTTGTTATTTACTTATACTTCTGGAGTAGCAGAAGCACTTCCGATCTGGTATCCAAACAGGCTATAAGATGGGTATTTCTTTTGGTGTTAGCAAACGGTATGTAATTATAGGGTGTTTGGATACATCTTAAGGAGTTTCTTTTTTACTTCTACAAATTAAAAAGATAAGTAGCTAATTTGGTGACATAATTTTAAAATGAAAGTTATTTTGAAGGAGAAATATATAGAAAGATAAGAGAGGCACAAAGGGAAGGATTTTCCATTGATTAGCATTAGTAGTTTACATAGAACAATATCCTATATATATACATGTAGGAAGTAAACCCTAGATACTATATTGGGCCGCACATCCATGGGCGACAAGCCCTACAACACTCCCCCTTGTGCGGTCCAGTAGAACTCTGTTTGTAGTGCTTCACGTATAGTGCTTCGAATGTAAGTCTTCAAATGTCGTTCTCTCCTTGATGACTTGTGCCGAAATCATTTTCCTTACTAAAACTTTGACAAGGAAAAACCCAGTGGGATAAAACCTTGGTACACCTCTTCACATGTTGTCTCTTACCTTACATGTAGTTCATCACATGCAATACGATCTTCACAGATCGATGAGTCTAAGTTGATTGCCTCGTTAAAACTTCGCCAGGGAAACCCAGAGGGACAAAACCCGAACTAAAGAAAAAGAGTACAATATTAAGAAAACTTAGAACATAGTTGGACTCGAATATGTTGCCTCATAAAAAACCTTGCCGAGTAACAAAACCCTATGGGAAAAAGCAACCTCGGTGAAGGAAAATAGTGCAACACACCATTAGATGCTCCCCCTGATTTCAAAAAATTTTCATTAGTCTAATGCAATCAAAAGGAGTTTATCACACTTTACTTTTGTGACTTGAATGTTTATAAGACCCTGTTGTTGATTCTAGAAGTTACGTTGCTTAACATACTATCACGTTTCATTTCTTTGGTTCAGATATTTTCAGTAATATCAACGCGATCTTTATGTCTTCAAAGTTCAACATACTTGATGTTTTTAGTGTTGTCTCGCTAAAAACCTTGTCGAGTAACAAAACCCTTAGGGAAAAACTATTCTCGATCGAAGGGAAAAAGAGTACAAAACATCTTCAATTTCAAAGTAAAATATGTCGACATCGTATCCTTGGATCCTCCCCCTGATGTCGGCATCTCCCCGATTACTTCGAGTTGTTCTAGACTCACACTTTAGTCATGTACTTTTCGAAATTGAATATCGGTAATGACCTCGGAAAATAGCCTACCGTATCTCCCCTGATTACTTTCGTTTGAGAAGAGATTATTATTCCTTCATAATCAACAACTTTTGGATTGCACTTTCATTAGCATTCCTTTTTATGTCTTTTCAGGGATAAAACAATTTTACGTCAATGGTTACTTTTAAGTACATGATTACATTCACTATACCATTCCAATGACGTTGCGTTGGCGCGAGCTATATCTAGCTAACAAGTTCCCTGAGGATGTAAAATTTAATCGAGTACATTATTATACTAAGTAAAACAATGTGTCTATTGTACTTAGATATGGGAATTTCATCTCCTAACACATCTTCGTCATATTCCTTTGGACGAAGGGGTTACTTACTTACATTTGAACCTCGACTAATCATGGGAGTGCTATCATGATGCATGTCTTTTTTAAATTGCCTGACAACTTTAGACATATGCAAACTGGTGGAATAATATACCACAAACTCAGTATTCGGTTGAGCTTTCCCCATATTCTTCATCTCAAATTCGGATTTCAAATAGATTCTAAGGTCTCTTGTTACATCAAGAGTACCCATTACATCTTTACTATCGACATAGATAGCTACAATTCCAAATCAGGAACTTTCTTGTCAAATAGCCACTTAGAAGGGTGGTTAGCCTTTGCAGTTTGCATTGTGTAATATGTGCTAGGAGTTTTCAAACGCAAAATTCTTGGGAACTATAACTAGTCCAAAATGTCAAAACATTCACCAGATCCATCACCACTTTAATGGTCCGCATTCTCGCATGAATATTTTTCTAAAGTTCACCTTGTATTCTTTGTAATATAGAATTTGTACCATTTTCATCTTGGGATGGTCTCGATCTTGTTTTATCAAGACTTTGTAAAAATGAGTGATATGATTTCTTACCTAAAAGCATAATGGGAAGGGGGGGTTGTGTATCTAGTAATTTAGAAAACACTTATTGAGAGATATGTCGTCAATTTGCATTCTCATCAATCTTTTTCCCATTTTCCTTCACTCAAATAAAGTGATATTTGTATGAGTTCTTTCAAAACAATCATCATGTCACAACCAAAGTTTCTTTATGGTTATGCCCAAAGACTGTATGAGTTAGTTTCCAACATTTCATCGTCGAGTCAATATGATTCAATAATCCAAATAATATAGTGAATTACATTGCACTAGATTGACTCATTAGTTTATGTAAAATATATTTCCTTCCAAATATATTAGAGACTATAAAAGATGCAATTAATTACATTCTCATCATTTTGATGTTCCACATGATATCCATTTTCACGGGTTACTTGGGAATTTAACAAGGTGTGATTATCTCTTGGTACATCCAGAGATTTTGCGACGTCTTTGTTCTATCTTGAAAAAAATGAGTAGTGTTGCGCTCGATAAGATAGTCAATTGGCTGGCAAAGTTCTTGTTGCCATTAAAGTTGATGTGAAAATTGGTTGTTACTATGATACACATACACATTATATTGTATATACCAACACCTATGACCAGTGCATTTCCAACTCTTTTATTTATGATGAGAGCTAGAATTACTAGCCGATCCCATGTTGAATTGATACCTATAATTTGGTGTCACTACTCTTTGGGAAAAAATAATATATATATATATATATATATATATATATATATATATATTTATTTTATTTTGTCTCATGATATATATGTCCATTTTCACATGCTTTATATGAGTCGGTACGTCTAACCCTCATTACTTTGGGGCTCTTTCCATTTTCAATTTTGCTACATTTAGCTTAATTTGAGAAGTTTCTTTATCTCAATAGGCCAAGAGAATCTCACTACACATATCAACCACTTACTTTAGGTTGAATATATATTAATAAAGATAATTCTCTTGTTTTCATACTTCAGTATATACCGTCCGTTAGTATTATGGATGAAGTAGAGAAATGAAAATTTTATGACTCATATCATCTTTTATGAGTTCTTCAACAAAAATTAGAATACATGTGATTTTATTTGAACGTATGTATTGAAACTGTTGACAGATTAATAGTCGAGTAAGTGGATACATTCCACGGAATATTCAAAATTTTTGGGAAAATATCAAGTATCCAATAATGGTGCTCAAGTACTTCTAAGACCCAAATGAATACATTGGAATTGAGTTGGTACAACCAATTAAACAAAATACGCCATTCAACTATATCCAATATCATATTCAAGAGAACAAATAGCATTAAACCAAAATTCTTAATGATTGAGATCAATAAAAATAATTTAAATTAACCGTTTATATGCTGTTGACTTATCTTAAGACAAAAAGAAACAAAACTAGGCATATTCTAAAAAATAAATAAATAATCCTAGCGAGTAAATAAGCCTAGCATATAAAAACTCGCGTTATAGTTACATACCTCACAATTTGGTTCCCACCGTATATAGGCAGAACCGGTGCAAACTTAGTCGCGCACGCCCCAAAACCGGAGAACAGAACTAGACAAACTACACCGGGTCAGGTGGAGCAGTGTCGAACTGAGTTAAACGGGCAGCTGGATCGGTCCGGGTCGGACTGAGTAAAACAGGTCGGGTGGACCGGGTTGGACGGGTCGGGTTGGCCTGGAACCGGCTGGGTCCGTATAGGGAAGGCGGGTTCGTATAGGGAACAATACCGGTTTAACTCGTCTGGAACAATACCGATTTGACTCGGCTGGAATATACCAACGGGTTCTCTTCCTGACCCTATTTCTTCATCATCTCGAAGAATAAGAGTAACCAACCGCCGCAACAAAAAAAAAAAAAAAAAAAAAAAAAGAATTGAGGATCAGTCTTCGCCCCAAACAATACAAATATGAATGCATATATTATATTATCCTATGAATATATTGTTACATCTTATAATCGTGGTTATGAAACAGATTCAAAACAAGTATCACATATTTTAATTTGATTTTAATTTGAACAAAATAAATCATAGAAAAGAAATGAATCAACAGATTTCTATTATTCTACTAGATTAAAATCAGTACCGGACAAATTTTCATTCCCCCAATAAAATTAGATTAATATTAATATCAAACAAATCAGATTTCTCCTCCATTAAATCAAATCAAATCAAATCAAAAGGAATAGAAAAACTTAGCTTAAAGATTGATTCCACAATTTCCTTGATGTAAATCCAAACACCAATTATTATTTTTTTGATTCCATAATTTCCTTGATGTAAATCTAAACTCAACTTTTGATTCAAACAACTTGTGTATCATCCATTTAGAAAAATAAAAAATAATCAAATCGCCATGCGGTATAGCATCGGGCATGATAATGTTTTGAAGGAGAAATATAGAGAAAGATAAGAGAGTCACAAAGAGAAGGATTTTCCATTGATTAGCATCAGTAGTTTACATAGAACAATATCCTATATATATATATATACATGTAGGAAGTAAACCCTAGATACTATATTGGGCCGCACATCCATGGGCTACAAGCCCTACAACAAGTTAAGCTTTTTTGTGACCCAAAACCATCTTATTTGTAACTTTTGGGATTGATTTATGCTGTTGAAAAAATAGTTCTCCAAAAACACTTCTACTTCCTAATCCAAACACGCTCTTAGTATTTTTACTTGCGCTCCCGTTTGTTAACAAAACATGCTTAATTTGAAATGCATATGCTTTGGGGGAAAAAAATGCTTGAGATCCATTCCGATCTCCTTGCCCATGCATATATTCTCCACTTAGCTTTAACAGATTTGCCCTTTGCCGAGGATCTAGTCCTGCATGAATAAAGGTTCTTCCTTTCGCATCGTGGCACACTCCTGCAAAGCCATGAATAGTCCGTCCACCGGTCCACGGATTACGTAACACTCCTACCCAAAACTGACCCTCTGTCTCAAAATCTGCGAGTAAACTTTGAGGTAAATTTTATTTACACCCGACATCCGTACAGGTTGTAAATTTTATCCTTGTGGGATAATGATCCAGTAAAAATATAGGTAGAGTTTTGATCCATATGGAATACTGTTTAATTATGGCTAACAAAATCTTGATTGTTATCTTAAATTTGTTAAAGAATTTGATGTATTTATGGATTGTTTGAATTTTAGTCTTATTGATTAAGTTGTGTTGGTAAGAAGTCCCTGATCCAAGAAATCTAAATTAGATAAGGAAATCGTGGAGGATGATGAGATGATGATGTCCTATTTACCTGGTTTGTCGTAGAAATAGAATCCTAAATTTACTCTTGGCATTTCTTACATGTCCGGTTTGGATCGAACAAACTAGGGACGGACAGAGTCCCAGGCAAGGAGAGCAGTTGCCCTACTTATCACCTGTTTCCTAAAGTTAGATTTATCGAAGTACACAATAAGCATGCATTTTTAAAGTGTTAAATTTCTATGTTAGCAAATCTGACGGCTTAAAAGTGTGCGGAAAAACCCATCCACTTTGGTATGGGTAACTGCCTCCAAGATTCCACTCACCAAATGCCGAACAAGATCCATCCAACTTCCATTCAAGATAGTTTGTTAATTCATGATTTAGTTATCCACGACGGCAGGAAAAACCTTTCAATTTGTACTGTCGTTCAATAAGCTTTTCTTACAACTTAAAGTCTACATTATTTGCTGCATCTAGTTTACTTTTATTTGTTGTTCTTTGCTTACTAGATAACTTAGTTGGCGTTCCACCAACATCTTCCTTGGCCATTTTTCATAAAAGAAATATACAAAAAGTTTGTTGAATTGCAAGTTACTAGAATAATAAGATAGAACTCGACGTCTCAACCCATGCTTCATGCATACTACTTATAGCTGTTGTATTGAGAATCAGTTCATGGCCCTAGCTAATTAACAAGAAGACAGTCAACAAGAAAGGCGAAAAGCAATATAAAAGACGGGAGGGAAAGAGAAAGAATTCTGGGCTTGGCTTTTTCTATGGGCAGAAAACTCATAGTTGTTACATTGGGCTCGCAAAACTATAGATTTGATTTGTACTTTGTAGAGTTTGTAAGTTGTAACTTTGCAGGGTTCCCCCAACCTCTGGTCACAATGTCCTTCAAGTTTTGAGAAGGATCTCAATTCTTGACTAATGCATAATGATCACGAGGGTTCAAGGATCTTAATGCTCACCGCATGGATTATATATACTCCATTCGTCGAATAAAAATTAAGTGTTTTCTTTCTTATTTCAAAAAATTCTTTTTCCATTAGACCCCATGACATCTAGTTTGGAACCCACCTTTCCAAAAAATGACATTTCGGGAGTTATTTTGCCTCGTATTTTTAGGGGCCACTCAAAAGGAATTAGGGGCCAAGATTTTATACCTAACCAAGGACACTAGTTAAGGGATACCCTAAATGTCCTTCAAGTAATAAAACCTAAAAACTTAAACCTTTCATTTTCATTTCAAATCAGTTTCACTTCTTCTTCTCCTCCTCTTCACTCCCGAATGTGGATGAAAATTTTTTGAAATTTTTTTTTCCCTCGTTCTTCAATTCAACTCATCATCGTCGTGAATCGTAAAATCAAAATATCGTCGATTCGCTTTTTCAACGATGTCTACAAAAGATAATCGCAAAGGAGGAGCTCGAACGAAAAACGTAGTTTGCGATGTGGATCCACATATTGGAATTCTAGCAAGAAATAAAGAAATTATTGCTGAAAATGAAGAACAACGCGACGAACACGAAGAACATGAAGCCACGGATTTAGTTGGTGGTGGAGAATCTGATAGTCAAACACTCCGGCAACTTCAAATGGCCCCAATTAGGTAAGATTTCGTCAATTTCTGGGGTTATATCGCTTTAAATCGACGAATCGCTAAAAAAAATTCTAGGGTTTTCTGAATATTACCAGATTCGGGAGATATGTATGTATCTTAAACTTCCGAATATAGTCGTGTTCTTCATTTCTGAAGAACATCGACAGTATTCGGGAGATGGTTGTATAGGTTTACTCCCGAATACGTTAGGTCATTTCTTCTTGTAACTTTAGATGGACATATTCGGAGGTTAAGATTCATTTTTACTTCCGAATATATTGATGTTGGGACATAGTATTCGGATATTCATCTACTACCGAATATATATATATATATATGATGAAAAATTCTCAAAATTATGATTTAGACAAAATCCCATTTTGGGGCCAGCATTTATTCGGAAGACAATATAATGTTTTACAAGTCCGATTATATAGGATGAAAATTTTAGAGTTTCTGAATGCCAATTGATGAATATTCGGAAGCACATATTTGATTATCTTCCGATTGTTTTGTATTCGGGAAAAAAATGTGTCCTCTTAGTTCCGAATGTATACATTCGGGTATTATTTGTGTACTTTGTCTTCCGATTGTATAGTTTGTAAACACTGTTCCTTTTTTGTTGTTTCGACAAAGTCGAGCTAAGCTAGCCCCAAAAACAAAGCGACTTAGGGCCTCATCGAGAAGGGAGTAAGAAAGTGACAGCTAGTGCTAGGAGAGAAAGGAGTGCTAAGGCTAATTCAAGTGCTCAATAAAGTGTAGAACCACAAGGCAGTGAACAAGGTGTGCAACCAAGTGCTCAACAAGCAACTCAACAAGGTGTAGAACCAACTGGTCCACAAGGCAGTGAACAAGGTGTGCAACCAAGTGCTCAACAAGCCACTCAACAAGGTGTAGAAGCAACTGGTCCACAAGTTACATCCCACCATGAAATTGAACCAATTGATACAAAGTGCCACGAAGACAAGAACAAGGTCAACCAAGTGGTACCAAAAAAGCAAAAAAACCAACAAAGGAGAATCGAGTGAAAAAGGATATTGCTAAGAAAGCCAAACATCTTGTCCCCGAGCGATTGAAGGTGAAGAATATTCCAGCGGAAAAATCCTTGGGATACCGGCGGATGGAGGAAAATTTATATTTGTATACAAATACTCCTGCCAAAGACATATACTGGCCCGAGGTAATAATAATCGTATCCTATGTGTTCTATCGTAATAGTTGTCTTAAGGGTTTTGTATTTACTTTAAACATTTTTCGTGTGTTTAATAGTATCATCAAGATGTGGTTCTTCTACTCAAACCCACCGCTCAACCAATAAAAATGCCTTATTGGCCTTTATCCGGTGAATGTGTAAGGTTCAAAACTATCATAGCCAACTCGGGGTTAGCTGCTGCTGCCGAGAATTCATATTTGGAACATGATTGTGTGTCTATATCAGCGTTCGTGGAGAGAATGTATCCTGAGACCGACACTTTCATATGTCGTTTGGGGAGATGGCGAGTACCCCGATGATGTTCTCGCAATTCTTAACCTCCCCGACCAAGGCACAAACACCAGAAATTGAACTACACAAAGCAATTATCTTGGGAACAACTTTATGCTCTAACTAAAAAGTGCTTAGGTTGGGATGAAGAAACATCAAGACAAGAGTTCGAACTAGACAAATCAACATTAGTGTTTTGATGGATATGTACCAAGGCACCTTGAATAAAGAAACGAAAGGAATATTAACTGATGAGCAAGTGAACCACGCGGCCACCGCATATCTCCTTTGTGTATTGGGATGTGTCATTTTCCCCAATACTTCTGGCAACCGGATCGACGCCAACCTTATTCAACTTTTGGATCCTCTCCATGAAGTCGGTGACTATTCTTGGGGAACGACATGCCTAGCATTCTTGATGGAAGAGTTGAGAAAGGCGTCGAGGCGAGGAAATAGCCAAGTTGTCGGAACGTAGCTCTTTATTGCATTTTTTTTTTTAACTCTATAAGTCCATCTATAGTTATTCGGTAGACAGTACATATGATGCATATTCTCAACTCTAAATGATGCATATTAGGTAGGAAAAACATATTTTTAACTACCAATATAGTTTATTCTAAACAAATAACTTAGGTTTATTTCCGATTATTTATAATCGTTAGTTAATGTTGAGCAATTATTATCGAATATATAGGCCAAAAAAATAAAGTTTACTAAGCTCCAAACGATGCATATTCCTTAAGATCTACACATAGTTAGCCTCCGAATGTGGTGTATTCGAAATACATCACTTAATTTTGCTTCCGATTATGTAGAATAGGTTCTTAATGTTGGGAAATTACTACTGAATGTAGAGGCCAAAAAACTAGAGTTTATCGAACTCTAAATGATGCATATTCGGTAGGATCTACATATAGTTATCCTCCGAATATGTTGTATTCGGTGATCACTTACTTCCGAATATGTGTATTCGGTTTCAATTTAAGTACTTTTACTTCCGATTGTTTAAAATGCATTTCCTAATACTTGTTTTCTTATCTATATAGGCATGGATCTATGACCACTTCCCCATCCCGAACTTGGCCGGAGAGAACCCGAGTGGCGCAAAGGTAATCCTAGAGGAACAAAATATATCTTCGAAGACAACCGCTCTAAGTCTAAAGAGCAGCAATTGGTTCGCATGAGGGAGATTTTGGACCAAATGATGGCCTCGGACGTATGCTTTGATCCATACAAGAAAGATCGAGCTAGTGGGCATATAAGAGTTCTGGTCGGACTTGTCCTTTTATTTTAGACCGTTGTGGCACCCCACTGGGATATGTGATGTACAACCCTCTGGGTGATGCGACAACACGGGTATATACAACATCAACCAATGGATCACATGTGGGAATTACTACAAATTGGATTTGGAAAAATGCTCTTCTAGTGGTGACAATCTCATGATAGTTCACTCAGGCCCACCTACTGTTCTTGATAAGCTGAATAATAGGAATCGCATTCATTATCAACACCGGTAGACCTGTCACCCGAGGTGATGAAAATTCTCCAGTGCTATATGAGTTGTTATAGGAACATATCCCATCCTTTGGTCATCCGTGAAGTTAAATCAAAGACTACTTCTATGGGGTCCAATTATAATTGTATCATCAAAGACAAACCAAATGGTTATGATAGACCGTGCGTATTCTTAAAAAAAAATTCATTTTATATTATGGCTATAAATCTTAGGTAATACCCGTTTGATGTTATGTCATTATGTATAAAAACATGTGAATAGGTTCAAGTGTGTTTCCAAAATGTTAATCGCATGCATGATAGGTGTAGAATACACCTAATTTACTATCTAGTAGTTTATGCTTTCTTTGCTATTTTTCTTGTAAATTATGTATTTTACGCTTTGTTTTGAGTTTTATAGCTACTTTGGAGTCGCACGGAGGAAAAGAAGAAGAAAGCACCCAATTTGAGCCAAAAGGGCAAAAAGGTCATTTTACGGGCGATTAATATATGGAGCCCATTTGAGGTTAAGGGGGCAACCCAATTTGAGGAGTGCTAAATACAGGTCAGCTGAAGTTAAGGGGTAACTACATGTTAGGGGTTGTCATTACTGGGTAGCCCTTATCCAGAAAATATATGTTTTGTTACACCCAAAGTGGGGTTTTTCTTGGACTTATCCCTGGGGCGTTTTAAACACCTCAATCATTTACAACCCTAAATTCGAGAGTGTTTCTCTCAAATTATTGCACATCTGATTGGGAAGAAAAGAAGAGCAATTTCCTTGTTCGAGAGAAAACTTGACCATGGTCATTGTTAAATTACGAGAAATTGAGAGAGCAGAGATTGCTCACGGTCGAGAGAACAGAGATGAAGATGGATCAGGTGAGTTAATGGGTATGTGTTGGTGGTGGAGATTGATGATTCCAGGAAAGAAGACGGGGAAAATGGATTCGGTTCGATCTGTGAAGCTGAGAATGGTTCTGCTATTCGATTGGAAGGAGGATGAAGTCGACTCAGGGATTTGTGAAGCTCAGGGAGATACTGTGAATCGAGAACAGTTAGGGGAATATGAGTTGAGGAGATGGAGATGCAGATTAGATAGAATTTGGGTTCGTTAATCGAAGATGGAAATCGGGGGAGTGAAGAAGAGATGAATCGACGGGAAGAACACGAGAGATGAAGGCATTTCGATGGTGGTATCGATTGGCTCAAATGGAGAGACGTGATCTTGAGACCTGGGTATTGGCGAATGATGCCGCAATTAGCTCGAGGTAGATGCATTTAGAAATTGTATGGCTATAATCGAATGGGTATTGATGAATTGAATATCTCGTGGTTGAATTTCGAGTGATGGATTGAATTGTTGCGAGAAGGATTGAGATGAAGCTCGAGACCGAAACGAGAGATGGTCAAAGGTTCTTTGTGGGGCGATTTCGGAATAGAGAAGCACCGAATGAGTTTGGAAGAGTAGATGTATGCTAGGATTCACAGGGAGAAGAATCACTGAAAATGGCTTGCGAATCGTCTAAAAACAAACAAACTCGGCCAATTTTCCCCTCCGTGAGCCGACTCGAGCCGTCCGAACGATCCTCGATGACCGTCCGAACGATCCCGATGACCGATTCCGGTGAGTGAATAGGATTAAGTCACCGAGTTAGCGGTGATTCATGAATCGACTCATCCGAGTAAGCCCGGTTAGTGAGTCGGCTAACTCGAGTCCGACTCACTCCCTTTCCTTGACCTTTGACCGACCTGCTGACTGACGGTTGACTAGTTTGACCGTTAGTCCTAACTGAGACCGGACGGAATATTCCGTCGAATATTCTCTCGACGACAAAATTTCCAGGCGGCCGCGGCGACGTTTTCGGCCAAATTCGGCCACAATCCCAGTTTTCCGTGACCAAAAATTCCGAATTTTCTATGGACTTCTCTCATGGGTGTGAAGACTTGGGCTAGGAATTGGATGGAGAATTGGACTCAAATTTGGAAAGAGAAGGTGGAAGAAAGAGAAAGACTTGAATTTGGAAATTGAATTGCAAAGAAAAAGGATTCTAATCCTTGGAAGAATTGGAGAATTTTGAAGCCTATAAATAGAGAAGTTTTCTACAACTTCTACATACCTCTCTCTACACATCTCTACACACACAATTCTTTTCTTTTCTTATTCTTTGTGTGAACTCTTTTAACATGAGTAGTTAATTTTATTGATTGAGGATGAATTCCTAGTTCTTAATTTATGTTTTGAGTTTTTTTTTTCAAATTCTATCTTGAAGTTTTTCACATAATTATCGTTTGTTTTTACTAATAGGAGTGATCTTAAAGACATTCATGATTGATTTGTTAGTTTAATCTAAAGCTAGTGAAAGTTAGGAGATAAGTAATCGTTTCTTGACTCTTTACATAAGTAGCAAACACGAGACCTTGCGGAGGGATTCCGTGGAGCAATTGTGTGTAGAAACAACGTTAGCAAGTAGACCTTGAGCTAAGAGTCTAACTACTAATATCAACCTAAGAAATTCACAAAACCTAATGCATGAGCCAAGTTACATCTAGGTTGAGCTAATTCTAGGTGGCTTGGTGATTAGAATCCGGTAGTCGAGAACTTCCGTGTCCGGTGATACAAGGGATTTAGGGGTTTAGCACTGAGCTAGCTGCTTTACCTACGGTTGGTGATAATCTGTGACTAATAACAAGTGGAAAAGAACATAACTTGATTCATTGTTTCGTAACGAAGAAGGATTCCTTGATCTTGTCTCTATTATTGCTTTCAACTTTATCTTTTAATTGTTTTTGTTTATTTTTCTTTTGCTTTTTACACCCCCCTTTCGTGACAATTTTACAACTAGAATCTCGTGCTCCTCGTGGGATCGACCTTGACTACCCTATATTACTTGTTAATTAGGTAGTAAAGTATTAATTAATTTGTTGTGGTACGACACGCATCAAATTTTGGCGCCGTTGCCGGGGAGCAACGGGCGATTTTTTTTAGTTGTTTTTATTCTTTTTGCTTTGTTAGATTCTTTACCGTATCTAACTTAGTTTGTGAGAATCTTATTTCAAAAAGCTATACCTTTGGTGAATGCTAAAAGGGGGTAGACCGAGTCCAATACGTCTTCGATCCCACTCAACTAAAGGATTTCATTCGAGCGATTAACACTCCACTTCCTCCTTCTTCATCAAGTGATTCGGACAAAGAGGAAGACACAATGGCTGATCGTACACTAAAGGACCTAGCTTCTCACCGAGCTTGATACCCAACAATGGTGTATCCAAACTAACTCAACCTTCAAAATCAAGCCGGGGTTGATTAGAGAGTTACCAAAGTTCCATGGCATGGTGAATGAGGACCCAAACAAACATCTTATGGATTTTTACACCATAGTTATGGCTATGCTTCCACCGGAGACTAATGTGGATGGAGCAATGTTGAAAGCTTTCCGTTTTCTTTGGCGGGTAATGCTAAGGAATGGTTATATTATTTGCCTTCCTAAGTATCACAACATGGAATGGGATGAAGAAAATTTTCCTCGAGAGATATTTTCCCGTATCCAAAGCTACTCAAATTCGCAAGGAGATTTGTGGATTGAAACAACAAGTGGGAGAATCATTGTATGAATGTTGGGAGCGTTACAAGAGGTTGGTGGGAAGCTGTCCACACCATCAATTTAGTGATGCTATGATACTTCAATACTTCTATGAAGCTCTCCACTCAAGTGATAGGTCTCTTCTTGACGCCGCGGTGGTGGTGCATTAATGAACAAGACGGTGGCCCAAGCTACCGAATTAATTGAAAGTATGGCGGCAAACTCGCAACAATTCTACACAAGGGATGAACCAATGGTTAGGCGAGTGTATGAAGTTAGTGATTCATCATCACATCTTGATCAAAGGATGAGTAACATGGAGATTATGATGCAACGGATTGCCAAGGTAATTATTCCGGATAATGAGACCGAACAAGTGAATGCTTTATATCCGAATCAAAGGCCAAGGTACGATCCGTACTCGAATACTTACAATCCCGGGTGGAAGGATCATCCTAACTTTAGCTATGCAAATAAGCAAGCGGCGGCTCCTAATCCATATGAGCAACAAGGTGGTTTCCAACAATCACGATTCCAACCTCAACAACATGGTGGTTCTCAACAATTTCAACCACAACAAGTCAAGGAGCGTGATTCTTTGAATGATGACAAGCTCAATGTGTTAATACAAGGTATGCAAAGTCTTACTTCTATGGTCCAACAAAGCCAACAACACCAACAAAAAACCGATTCGGCAATCAAGGAGTTACAAATTCAAGTGGGGCAATTAGCGACCGATGTGAACTTATTGAAAGCGCAAGCGTCCACAAAACTTCCTTCACAACCAATTGTTAATCCAAGGGAGAGCGTTAATGCGATTACCTTGAGAAGTGGGACACATGTGGAGCAACCAAATCAACAAGATAAGGTGTATAATGAGAAAGAGGAAATTGAAACCACACCAAAGGAGAAAACATCTCCAACCAATCAACCCGAGGAGACGGTTCCTACTTTCACAACTCCACCCCCGTTCCCTAGCCGATTTGCTAAATCAAAGAAAGACTTGGAATACATGGATATTTGGGAGATCTTTAAGAAAGTACAAGTCAATATTCCACTCATAGAAGCTCTTCGTCAAATTCCTCGTTGCGCAAAGTTCTTAAAGGAGATGTGCATTAAGAAGAAAAGGTTGAAAGGGAATGAAGTCATGAGTGTGGGGGAAAATGCTTCGGCGTTTATTCTCAAGAAACTCCCACCAAAATTAAAGGACCCCGGTAGTTTCAATATACCTTGCACAATTGGTAAAACAAGGTTTACTCGAGCTTTGTTAGATTTGGGAGCGTCGGTTAATGTTATGCCTTCCTCTATTTATGATTCTTTGAATCTTGGTCCTCTTAAAGAGACCGGGGTAGTTCTTGAACTTGCTAACCGATCTAATGTTTACCCGAAAGGGATTGTTGAGAATGTTTTGGTGCAGGTTAATAAGCTTGTATTTCCGGCCGATTTCTATGTCTTAGACATGAATGATGAGAATTCTTCCAAGTCTACACCTTTGCTTTTGGGTAGACCATTCTTAAGCACCGCCGGAACAAAGATTGATGTCCAAAATGGCACCTTGACTATGGAGTTTGATGGTACACTCATCCACTTCAATATCTTTGAGACAACGCGATACCCTAGTGATATGGAATCATGTTTTCCCGTAAAAGAGATTGATCCGGGCTAATGAATCTTGCGAGAGCTAAGTCGGGCCGTCGACTTTAAAACAAGCGCTTAATGGGAGGCAACCCATCGGTTTTGTATTTCTTATCCTTTTGCTTTTTGTTATTTCTTTTTCTTGTTTCTTATCATGTTAAAATTTCCCACCTTGACTTTACTAGGAGGATTCAATTACATTGAGGACAATGTAAGGTTTAAGTGTGGGGGAGTGGTTAAGCATGTTTTTAAAACAAAAATTACAAAAAAATGAAAAAAATTTTGAAAAAAAAAAAAAAAAAGTTTTACTTAAAAATTCCAACTTTTAAAGATTTTAGAGTCACTAGCATATTTCTAGGTATGTTTACATAGAGATTTTGACCGACATAATTGAACTTGGAAATGTTAGAGAACTACATTCGGATTTCTTGTTTGTTTGAGTGTTAAATAATGGATTTAATCATGCCGGTGATGCGAATTTGGTGCGGGGAGAAGTGCGTTATTAGAGTTGCCGATCAATCATTAGTGGAGACTACCCGTATTCATATCATGAGAGGCACCGACCAGAAATTTTCCATCTACTAAAGAGCTTCTTTTGAGTGTGTGTCACCGTAAGTTAATTCCGGGTAGAATGGTGAGCTACCCAACCTCCCACCACTAAAAGCACTACTCTTTGATCTCTTGAGTGCTAATTTTGTCAATCATGAGGGTGACGTCCATGGATGAAAGCTTCCTTCTTGTAGTTCGATTTGCAAAGTTAGCACCATTCTCTCTCGCGACAACAACGGATCCATAGAAACACTCTCATCATCAACAAGGAGCGACATCAAAATCTACAAGGAAAGTTGGAAAAGTTTAAGGTTTACAAGCAACGGAACGAGAAAAAGAGCAAAATTCAAATACAAGTAAAGCAACATACAAATGAGCGGATTTCACATATATGTTGAAGACTTACACTACAATGAGGTAATTTTATATTCAAGTATGAAGACTTATTCATGAAAGCGAAGAAAAGTAAAAGGTGAAAATTTTTGAAGTTTATGATTTCAAGACGATACAAGTTGTGAAGAATCAAGCGAAAATACTTCTTCCACGGCTATGGTTTATTTTGTATTTAATTTCTCTTAAAAAAAAAAAAAAAAATTGAAAAAAAAAAAAAAAAAAAAAAAAGAAAATAAAAAAAAAAAAAAACAAGAGAAATATTTGTTCTTATTTTTATTTAAATGAGCCGTGGGAAAGGAAAATTTATAAGGAAGTTTCAAGCGACAAGGATTTTTAAGGTAAAAGAGTTAAAAATTGTCAAGGATTTATGAAATTCAAGGGTTTATCATCAATAGTTGAAACCGAAGACTAAGATCAAGACGAGGAACGGAAGACGTTTCTATTGGATGCCGTGAGAGTGGTGTTATCATAATTGGCGATCGGATGTGAAGGTAAGTAAGTAATCTCATCCTCGATGGTTGATTTCCTTTCTTAGAGATCGTCGGAAAAATGGTTTTTCAAAATATTAAAAGATGTGGGTTTTTAAAAATATTTCTAAGTTGTCCTTCCCACCATTCAACGTGTTGCAGAATTCTCTCTTCATTCCTACCGCACACATGTGAGAACCATAAAAGTCAGTCTTTTTGAGTGCAATTATCATAAAATCCTATTTGGTGAGGCGTAAGTCGAGGCGAAATGCTTATTGATCGTTTCTCAAACACGCATTCTCTCATTATGGTGTGGTTATTTCTCACTCAACATTTAAGAATGAGAATATGTTCTTTGGTATTTCTAACTTCTTATTACTAGCATGCAGAAACTCTATGTCCTCATAACTCTTTGGATGCTTGTGACGCTTGAACGCTTTGAAGTTGTGAGTTTTTAGTTTGATTTGCTCGAGGACTAGCAAAGTCTAAGTGTGGGGAATTTGATAGGTGTAGAATACACCTAATTTACTATCTAGTAGTTTATGCTTTCTTTGCTATTTTTTCTTGTAAATTATGTATTTTACGCTTGTTTTGAGTTTTATAGCTACTTTGGAGTCGCACGGAGGAAAAGAAGAAGAAAGCACCCAATTTGAGCCAAAAGGGCAAAAAGGTCATTTTACAGGCGATTAATATATGGAGCCCATTTGAGGTTAAGGGGCAACCCAATTTGAGGAGTGCTAAATACAGGTCAGCTGAAGTTAAGGGGTAACTACATGTTAGGGGTTGTCATTACTGGGTAGCCCTTATCCAGAAAATATATGTTTTGTTACACCCAAAGTGGGGTTTTTCTTGGACTTATCCTCAAGGCGTTTTAAACACCTCAATCATTTACAACCCTAAATTCGAGAGTGTTTCTCTCAAATTATTGCACATCTGATTGGGAAGAAAAGAAGAGCAATTTCCTGGTCTGAGAGAAACAGCCATGGCTGCTGTTAAATTCTGAGAAATTGAGAGAGCAGAGATTGCTCACGGTCGAGAGAACGAGAGATGAAGATGGATCAGGTGAGTTAATGGGTATGTGTTGGTGGTGGAGATTGATGATTCCAGGAAAGAAGACGGGGAAAATGGATTCTTGCCTGATCCGTGAAGCCGAGAATGGTTCTGCTATTCGATTGGAAGGAGGATGAAGTCGACTCAGGGATTTGTGAAGCTCAGGGAGATACTGTGAATCGAGAACAGATTGGGGGAATATGAGTTGAGGAGATGGAGATGCAGATTAGATAGAATTTGGGTTCGTTAATCGAAGATGGAAATCAGGGAGTGAAGAAGAGATGAATCGGATTTGGAAGAACACGAGATGAAGTCAACGATGGTGGTATCGATTGGCTCAAATGGAGAGACGTGATGCTTTGAGACCGGGTATTGGCGGAATGATGCCGCAATTAGCTCGTGTAGATGCAGACGAGAAATTGTATGGCTATAATCGAATGGGTATTGATGAATTGAATATCCGTGGGTTGAATTTCGAGCCGATGGATTGAATTATTGCCGAGAAGGATTGAGATGAAGCTCGAGACCGAAACCGAGAGATGGTCGGGTTCTTGTGGTCAAGCGATTTCGGAATAGAGAAGCACCGAATGAGTTTGGAAGAGTAGATGTATGCTAGGATTCACAGGAGAAGAATCACTGAAAATGGCTTGCGAATCGTCTAAAAACAAAATAAACTCGGCCAATTTTCCTCCCATGAAATGACTCGCATCCGATCCGAACGATCCCGATGACCGATCCGAACGATCCCGATGACCGATTCCTAGTGAGTGAATAGGATTAAGTCAGCGAGTTAGCACCGATTCAAGAATCGACTCATCTGAGTAAGCCCAGTTAGGCGAGTCGAAGCTAACTCGAGTCCGACTCACTCCCTTTCCTTGACCTTTGACTGACTGTTGACTGACGGTTGACTAGTTTGACCGTTAGTCCTAACGGTAGACCGGACGGAATATTCCGTCGAATATTCTCTCGACGACAAAATTTCCAGGCGGCCGGCGGCGACGTTTTCCGGCCAAATTCCGGCCACAATCCCAGTTTTCCGGCGACCAAAAATTCCAGAATTTTCTATGGACTTCTCTCATGGGTGTGAAGACTTGGGCTAGGAATTGGATGGAGAATTGGACTCAAATTTGGAAAGAGAAGGTGGAAGAAAAGAGAAAGACTTGAATTTGGAAATTGAATTGCAAAAGAAAAAGGATTCTATTCCTTGGAAGAATTGGAGAATATTGAAGCCTATAAATAGAGAAGTTTTCTACAACTTCTATACACCTCTCTCTACACATCTCTACACACACAATTCTTTTCTTTTCTTATTCTTTGTGTGAACTCTTTTAACATGAGTAGTTAATTTTATTGATTGAGGATGAATTCCTAGTTCTTAATTTATGTTTTGAGTTTTTTTGTTTTCAAATTCTATCTTGAAGTTTTTCACATAATTATCGTTTGTTTTTACTAATAGGAGTGATCTTAAAGACATTCATGATTGATTGATAGATTGTTTAGAGTGCACGCTAAATTGATTTGTTAGTTTAATCTAAAGCTAGTGAAAGTTAGGAGATAAGTAATCGTTTCTTGACTCTTTACATAAGTAGCAAACACGAGACCTTGCGGAGGGATTCCGTGGAGCAATTGTGTGTAGAAACAACGTTAGCAAGTAGACCTTGAGCTAAGAGTCTAACTACTAATATCAACCTAAGAAATTCACAAAACCTAATGCATGAGCCAAGTTACATCTAGGTTGAGCTAATTCTAGGTGGCTTGGTGATTAGAATCCTAGAGTCGAGAACTTCCGTGTCCTAAGGATACAAGGGATTTAGGGGTTTAGCACCGAGCTAGCTGCTTTACCTACGGTTGGTGATAATCTGTGACTAATAACAAGTGGAAAAGAACATAACTTGATTCATTGTTTCGGAACGAAGAAGGATTCCTTGATCTTGTCTCTATTATTGCTTTCAACTTTATCTTTTAATTGTTTTTGTTTATTTTTCTTTTGCTTTTTACACCCCCCTTTCGTGACAATTTTTACAACTAGAATCTCGTGCTCCTCGTGGGATCGACCTTGACTACCCTATATTACTTGTTAATTAGGTAGTAAAGTATTAATTAATTTGTTGTGGTACGACACGCATCAATGCATGAGGAGCGGATATCCCGTGCCAGTTGAGAAGATAAAAGAGGCTAGATACCTAGTGGATAATATGGATAATGAAGATTATGCGCCCGGTTTGGGGAGAAAAAGGCACGAAGAAGAATCCGCCCAAGAAGGCAAAGATATCAAAGACGGGTAAAAGTCGAGCTTCATCGAGCGCCAAGGTGCTCCAAATGAAGGTGCTCCAACCGAAGGTGCTCCAACCAAGGTGCTTTAACTCGTGGTCGTGTAGGACTTGGAGGTAGTCACGGTCGTAAATTCAAGAAGTCTAGATAAATGACAATGAATTGTGTTGTGTTGGATTATGTCGTTTCATAGTATTTATAGTTTGTGTTGGATTATGTAGTTTTTAAGGTTTGGATCGGATTTTAAGTTCTTAAATCACACTATGGTTTGTGAATGGTTAGTTTCATGGAGTATGAATGGTGTATGAATTTAAAACTCATTTGCAAGTTGCTCAAATATAACATTATGGCAATATTGGATTTTTTGGCCACTCCATATTCGGAGGTTTGGGAGACTTGATTTCCTTCCGATTATTACAAGTTCCCAATTTGAAGTTTTTAAAGTTTTTCAAAATTCTGAATTTTTGGCCACTATATATTCTAAGACAAAAATTTGAATGATTACCGAATATTGTAGTTAAGCATTTTGAAATTCCAAGGTCGATGGTCGCTCCAAAATGCCAAAACCTCAAAGATTATGGCAGTTTGGATTTTTTTGCCACTCCATATTCGGAGGTTTGGGAGACTTGGTATCCTTCCGATTATTACAAGTTCCCAATTTGAAGTTTTTCAAGTTTTTCAAAATTCTGAATTTTGGGCCACTATATATTCTAAGACAAAAATTTTGAATGATTACCAAATATAGTAGTTAAGCATTTCAAATTCCAAGGATGATGGTCGTTCCAAAATGCTTAAACCTCGTATATGGCAGGTTCGGATTTTTGGCCACTCCATATTTGGAGGTTTGGGAGACTTGGTTTCCTTCCGATTATTACAAGTTCCCAATTTGAAGTTTTTCAAGTAAATTCTGAATTTTGGGCCACTATATATTCGGTAGACAAAAATTTGAATGATTACCGAATATAGTAGTTAAGCATTTCGAAATTCCAAGGTGATGGTTGTTCCAAAATGCCAAAACCTCAACATTATGACATGTTTGGATTTTTTGGCCACTCCTTATTCGGAGGTTAGGGAGACTAGGTTTCCTTCGATTACTACAAGTTCTCAATTTGAAGATTTTCAAGTTTTTCAAAATTAAATTTTTGGCCACTATATATTCTAAGACAAAAAATTTGAATTATTACCAATATAGTAGTTAAGCATTTCAAAAATTTGGGCCACTAACACAACTTCTTCCACCACCTCGGATTGACTTGCTTGAGAAGGCTCCGTAGAGACCTTTGGTTTCACTTTTGAGCGGTTGCTCCACTTTGATCCTTTCTTGACGACCTCTTTTCTTATGTTCCGATCATCTTGAAATTCGACTTCCAACGCTCGTGCCTAGACAATATTCTTTTATTAGACAAATACTCCTTCAACTCTTTTCTTTGGATGGTCCTCGACACTTCCTGTTGGGCCTACAGCCCCCTTTTACTTAATAGGTTCATCAACCTCCCGTAAACAAGGGTGAAGGGCTTCCTCCAAATTGTGCATCAATATTTTATTTTTGGTGCCATTTGATGTAGCATAACGCTCGGCTATTCGTGCACACAATTCCGACTCAAGCAAAGACTCGACCATCAACTACCGGGTGCTTGGAGTGAAATTTAATTGCTTCCAAAATGGATGAATATCATTGATGGCAATCACTTCAACATACCTACCCATCTTATGACGACACGTGAGTTCAATACCTATCATATCCTTTCAAACACAAACCGTATTCTCGTCATCGTAAGCTTTATAAAGCTTCAATTGTTTCATCATGTGATTTATTGCCCATCTAGAAACTTTATGAACAATGCCCCTTTGAAGCAATTTTTCCTTATCATGTTCCATTGGGAATTGGTGTACACTAAATTGCATATATTTCCTAATCTTTACGAGATCACGATTGGTGTATTCATGGATTGCTTCTTGGATCGACATAACTCCATTTTGACTACCATGCGGTATTTTATTTAATCGGCCATGAGACCCCTCCGCAATGCTTGTCGCCTCATTCTTGAAGTTATGAAATTCATATGTCCTTTCAAACACAAACCATATTCTCGTCATCGTAAGCTTTATAAAGCTTCAATTGTTTCATTATGTGATTTATTGCCCATCTAGAAACTTTATGAACAATGCCCCTTTGAAGCAATTTTTCCTTATCATGTTCCATTGGGAATTGGTGTACACTAAATTGCATACATTTCCTAATCTTTACGAGATCACGATTGGTGTATTCATGGATTGCTTCTTGGATCGACATAACTCCATTTTGACTACCAAGTAGTATTTTATTTAATCGGCCATGAGACCCCTCCGCAATGCTTGTCGCCTCATTCTTGAAGTTATGAAATTCATATGTCCATGCAAACACAAACCTCTCCTTAAGCGGTAACCATTGTGTTTTACAATACTCAACGGGTTTTGGGTAGTTCGTGCTATATTGATCCTCAAATTTCTTCAAGTTAGATTCGTAAACTTCCTCGGTCATCGACCAAACGATCTTGTCCCATGATTTCATGAACATATTCCAAATCATTCCATCCTCTTTCCACTTTTCTTAAAATAACCTTTTCTCTTTCCGCCATTCTTCAATGGTTAATTTACTAATGCACTCATCCTTTTCCTTTGACCTCTTGGTACCCTTCCTTGGTTTTTTAGCTTGGAAATGATGATGGCAATTGGATTTGAGGTTACATTGAATGTGCCACGACATTGCAAGTTTCGGGCTTCCGAAACACTACCGCTATTGCATGCATTAAGGCTTGATCGTTATCCGTTACAATGACACTTGGAAAATTATCACCGTTATAAATGGACCTCAACGTCTCCAACATACAAATGAAACTCACGTTGTTCTCTTGATACATTAAACCCCATGCAATCGTAAACGTGTTTTTTGTCCGAAGTGTGGCAAGCAATGATCAACCACGACATGTTATATTTGTTTGTCTTGTAAGTGGCATCTATCAACAAAATTTGATGAAAGCATTGAGCCAATTGGATCATTTCGGGATGTGCCAAGAAAACACGAACCACTTTACCATCCTTTTCTTCCCTTCTCAACGTGTAGTCGTGTAACTCCGCTAACCACTCCGATTATTGCATGACTAATCTAACATCCCATTCCGTCCCTTTGATCGTATCTAGTGCCGCCTTAATTGTAGACAAAGAAGACAAGTTGTCGGGTCGTCCGCCTTTATTTTACTTAAGATCGCACTCGCTTTTGGATCCGCATAGACTTCACCGTCTCCATTTCTTTTGGTTTTAGCTTGGCAACCATTACATGTCTAATTAGAGTATCCGGATCATCGTGGTTGTGACAACCATTATCAACTTTAAACATTTTCCACTCTTTACTTACCTTCGGGCTTATAGGATACAATCTTAAACGGGCATCCTATTTTCTTTGAATTGCTTCGGTATTTCCTCTGCGTCTTCCTTACGTACTTACTATCCTTTCCCTCGTGACTCTTTCGATCCCCACCTCGCTCACAAATCATTTCAAACCGAGTGTCACCCACATGATTGTTTTGAACTACAACGCACATGTTCTCTTTTGCCTTGTTCATAAGCCATTCCTTTGCCTCCTCCTTACTTCCAAATGACTACACGCGCATATAACAAAACAAATATCATAAGTATAAGCATTTAACATACATATTTGAAAAAAATAAATAAATAATAGTAATGAGCAAACCAAATCATTTGCATAGCGTAGGGAAGTATCGGGCCTCAAATAGAAATCATCAACAACCGCTACAACGACCTGCAAAATGAAGCAACATGTTTTAGTATAATAATCTAAGACATGCGGTAAGTTTTCCAACCGATTGTCCTATAATCGGTAAAACACTCAGGTGCCCTAAACTACCAAATTCAATAGAAAAATTTAGACAAGGTCCGAGTACCAAAAAAACATAATCGAAGATATATATATGGTAATACTCCCGAATACAAAAAATCGGAGATAAAGTAATTAATATTCCTCCGTTTTTCAAAGAACAAAAATTTCACAAGTTCGCGAAAATTTTATTTTTTGGGGACATTCCTAATGAGAAAATGTACTCTATATAACTACCGAATGTAGATATTTTTTCAAAGAAGAATTTCAATTTTTACAAGTTTGCCAAAATTTTATTTTGGGGCCATTCGTGGAAAATATACTCTAAATAACTACCAATGTAGATATTTTGGGAAATCAATTTGGGGTTTTCGCATATTTTTGGGCCATTCGGTAGAAAATATACTCTATATTTCAACCGAATGATTATATTTGGTACTCAGTATGTTATATTCGGTTGATATGTAGATACATTATCTACCGATTCTGGGTTGTTCATGGCATTCAATGCATGCATTAATCGGGGTTTCTTGTTTACAAACGCATACAAACACATTCAAAATGGGTATTTGAGTTTCTTAACACAATACCTGTATGTTTGATACATCATTAGTTTCTATCTCGGGTGATTCTCCGTTTTCTTCCATGAAAGCATCGTCTAGGGTTTCCTCTCCACAAAAGTTTGGATCATTCAACATATACCCCAAATCGTCTTCTCTAAACGGTCGCGAACCTTCAACATTATGTTCTTCACGATGATTCCCAGCTTCTTCTTCGTATCCATCCATTTTTGTTGATCATTAAAAAAAAATGGTTTTTCCCTTTTTTCCTTCTTCTTCTTCTCTATAACTCAAAAAATGACAAAAAATGAAAACAATGAAACAATTTCATTCAAATACTACTTTGACTACAATCGGAAGTAGTATGATTATTTTATCTACCGAATGCATTCGGAGGATAAAAATCTTATAATATCTACCGAATATGTAAGGGCAATTTTGCCATTACGATTTACGCGAGATAAGGGCTGGCTTCAATTTACGTTTGGGTGACCCTATTTTGTTTTATTGTTGGCCCATAATTCCTTTGAGTGTCCCCTAAAAACGCCATGTTATTTTGTGGTTTAAATTGTTTTTGTGTTGTTTTTTGGTCGGTTCTTTTAGAATTAATTTTTATTTTTGTCCTACACAAATTGTGTGTTTCATTTTTATGTGTTATTTTTCAAATAAATTTTTGCTAATAACTATTGTTCACCGAAATTTCTTATAAAGAATTTTATAATCATGTTTATATTCCATTGCATAGGTCTTTTAAAAGGATTTGTAAGGGTTTAACATTTATAAATACTCATTTTTTAGTTTGTGTGATATGTCAATTCAAAATTTTAACACAGTCGTAAAAAAAAAACTTCTCTTTCACTTTTTCCTTGAGTTGTGCAATCCTAACACACCCATTTTTTTATGGGACTATAGAGGAATATATGTTTTCGTCGAGTTTCATT
The DNA here is from genome assembly GCA_023531295.1 of Papaver armeniacum. Lineage (NCBI taxonomy): Eukaryota > Viridiplantae > Streptophyta > Magnoliopsida > Ranunculales > Papaveraceae > Papaver > Papaver armeniacum. The sequence continues at coordinate 10,469 of JAJJWW010000443.1, read as the reverse complement.
GTTGTGGAATTTATGTTGGCATGGTCAATTGCCCAACACAAAATTTTCCGATCAGCAGTGTTATTGTGATATCTTCTCCTTTAACACAAATTTATCATGGATTAATTGGGCCCCGAAAAATAATTAGCTCCTCACACTAGTGGACAAAAAAGGTCACCGAAACCTAATTTCAATAACCCTTTATCCAAGTATTTTAGGTAATGGCTAATCTACCCTTATTTAATTAGTGATAATTTTATTTAATTAGTGTAATCTTGCTTAATTAGAGTTTAATAATTTTTTATTTTTTTTACTTTTTCAAATATTTGCAACTTTTTTGTTTTTTCCGCACAGATGTGTATGGAAAGTCGTCATGGTATTGTAGAGTCGTTATTGTTTCAATGACGACTCTAAAATGTCGTTATTGTAGGGTCGTCATTGAAACAATAACGACTCCAACTTTCAATGACGACTCTAAAGAGTCGTTATTGTTTCAATGACGACCCTACAATAACGACTCTTTATAGTCGTCACTGAAACAATAACGACTCTAAAGTGTTGTTAATGTAGGGTCGTTAATTTTTACAAAAATAAAAAAATATTAATAAAAAATTACAAAAAATAATTTATTATAAAATATATAAAATAAAATAAAAAAATATTAAAAAAATAAATATTAATAGGGTTTACACGTGTCACCATCCTAAATGTTGGGGTAATCTAGTCTTTTCATTATATTTAGACACCCCTTATCCACCTCCCATGGGTGGGGATAAAAATCTAGGGCCCCTAATTGTTTTTTGGGGCCCCAATTAAGCAGTGAAATTTATTTAGTGAAACAAAAATTGCATAACATCTGAAAACGCAGGGGATATCAAATACACCAAACTTTTTCGTTCAGCAACCTATATAGACAAAACTTAACACAATTGCAAGTAGACCAAGTTAATTATCCTTGACAATATTTATAGAATTAATATCTCAACCTCTACTCAATCAGTATGTATATAGACACAAGGTACGTGAACCTGATTGTTAAGCAGAGTATTTGGATGATCTTAAAAATAGATATCCAAGATCAATCTAGTTGTATCCAAATAATTCAATCGGAATTATACCAAGTTGTTAAACTTGTTATCAATCTTTTAAGATACGAATTCTACAAGAAACTAGTCTCGTAATCGATCACAATTAAGTGGACTTATCTAAGTAGATTGAATATGTACAAACTCGTGTAAATTCAATTATAAAGATAAACAATATAATGCTAAAAAGGAAAAACACAAGACACTAGAAATTTTGTTAACAAGGAAACCGCAAAAGAAGAAAAACCACGGGACCTCGTCTATATTTGAACACATACTGTATTAAGACGTTACAGACACTAGTCTACTGTCAGACTTCAGACTGGAATGTAGTTGAGACAGAATCCACCCTCCAATCGATTCCATAACAGTCGCGCTCCTTACGTCTCTTGAACCTCACAAGGTTCTACGCACTTGATTCCCTTAGCTGACATCCTTTACAGCCTAAGTGTTGCTTCAGCCGAAGTGAAGACTTTTGATACCAATTTGCCTCTAACAGATAAGCCTATTTAATTTCTGTTTAGATCAAGGTGTGGAAATCATTTTTCAATAGCAAGCTTGCAAACCTCATAAATTCGGAACTTACGACTCTTGAAGATCCGCCTAGATTCTTAACCACCTCTTGATCGCTGTCAGTATGCGTCAAAAATAAATTACACTTTCTTACTACTCAAAATATATATAATGAAGCAAGGGAAAGAAAGGATCGTTCCCACGGAGAGGACTAAGGTTGTCAAATTGTTTCGGTTTCCTATAAATAACACCGGGGGGTTTTCTGATTTTTATAAAATAAAATAAAAGCAAATGAAGAAAAGTAAACAAATAAATTCAAAGATGTGAAAGCATTGGTTAAGGATTTCGTTTTCATTCACAAACATATTCTTGTCTTAATAACTAGAATTGATATTTTAATCTCTATTTTATCAAAGGCCCTAGAATACCTTGATCGCAAGTATATCCCGCAAATCTCCTCTTGTCATCAACAAACACATTAAAAGATGCGAATATGAATCATATCTAAGAGAACAACCTAACATGTAAAAGCACTAATCAAGTTTAATTCCCTAGATACGTTAAGTTCTATGAAATCAAAGTTAATCAAAGCAATCGAACGTGTAAAAGCACTAATCCGATTTAACAAAGGTTATGGTTCACATAAGATCATAAGAATATATCACTACAAACTATAATCATATTTATGCTACTTGCAATCAGAAATTATCACTTTTGCGTATAGTAACCCTAATCTAGCAATAAAGATGAAAGCAAACTCAATCGATTCGCGACTCGACTAAACAAGCATTCAAATGATGTAACAATATTGATGGTGAATCATAAACGATAATACGAGACAAAACTAATATATCAAACAAGGATTCATGTTATGTGAAATCAACTTTATCCATAACCAATAGAAAACTCTAGATCATATTCTTGGAGTTCATAACAAGAAGAAAAATCAGGGTTTCCATCTTTTCTAAACCCTAGAACAAAAGTAGAGGCAAAAGATAAGAGATGATAATGATAATAAAAGAGATCCCCGATTAGAATAGAACTCTTCCTTTTTATACTTTCTCTGTCTTCATATTCAGTAAGTCACGTCCAAAAGTCAGTTGTTGAACCAAATTTACCCAGAATCCCAACAGTCCAAGTCCATCTAATCGGATCGGTGGAGTCAACTCGCCCGAATCCCCCTAACAGCTGAGTCTCCCCTGTATCTGTGACTTCCGGCCAAATTTCTGGCCATTCCTTCACTCCCTGCAATTTGTATCAATCCTAACATACATCTATGAAGGCAATAACTCCAGTTCCGCAAGCAATCGCAGCTCGCTTCCGAACCAACAACATCAAACAAGTAGCAATAATCCACTCCTAGCATAACCTCAGACCACTTCCACATGCATCTCTTTGATGCCTCAATTCATATCCCATGGACTTAATAGAGACCACCATTCTTCAGCCAATTCTCGCCAAGTTCCAAAATAGCTAGTTATAACATCTTCTTTGTAATTTCATCACCAGAGCCCATGAATATCAGCATCACAGTGAAACCCTAACCTCAATTCCACCATTTATTGCTTGTTTCTCATCAAAAACCCATTCAATCGCTTCCATTTTCTTCCCCATTTCATTCTCGATCTGTAGCAGCAGTAATATAAAATCCTTGACAGATTCAAACCCACACTTATACCCTTGAATTACCACCGATCTAAGATCCACCAGCAACCATCACCATTTTTCTCATTCTCCAATTTTAGATGGGAACAAAGAATGAGAAGAGAAGACATTTCTCTTGACTTTAGGGGTAGGAATGATAGGAACTTATTTTGGCACCCACGTTATTGGATAAGGACCACCTAGTTCATTTAACCTCCGCGTCGCTTCGAGAACCGACAACCTATTCCCAGCTCAACTCAACTTGCACGCCCTAGCTTGCTCAAATATTTCCGAGTGAATTGAACTTGTTGCCTTTTTCGCTCCAAATTGCTAATTTCTCCTTATTTCGCTCATAATGACTCCATCGCGCCTAATAAACTCAAAACCAAACATAAAAGATGCAATTCACAAGGATAATAGCAAAGAAAGCATAAATACTAGATATAAAATTAGGTGTATTAGATACCCATCACCTCTCAAGAAAAATCTTCGAAAGATCAAATGAGATTAGTGTTTAGATATCTGTCTTGAGGAATCACAAAGTCCAAAACGAAGAGAACTTTTGTGATTACTACCTATCTTGCCCGAAAGAGATTACTAAAACTTTGATAACAAAAGCAAGATCAGATTCACGAACTATCAAGGCATAGATAGTCGGACCCGGCTTCACGAATCCCCAAGCGAAGTTATTTTAGTTGTAAACCTAAAAGGTCAATAGAGGCAACTCTGGGATTAATTAGGACACAAAGTGTCGTGGGATTGATTTTACTAGTTGACGTAGATTCTCTATTTATAGTTTTCAAAGACCAAGGTTAGCTTAGAATTCAAGCTAAGATAACTTGATAATCAAGCAAACAAAATAGGTCTTCAAACTACAATAAAATATTATACAAATAGGTTCGGTTACTAAACCATGTATAATGACTATTCGGCTTTGGCAAGTTAGCCAAAGAACTAAAGCTACTTGATGTTCATTTAAAACCTAAGAAATTAATCATGATTCGAACACCTAAGTGTTTTGACAAATCAATAAAGTCTTAGAAGTGTTTAAAAGAGTTCTATCAATGCTAAACATATTAAATTAATAATTCTTTAAGAATTTGCTAAACATTGTCGAGACAACTTGGTACCTCGGTTCGCTAACCGTAGGGTTTGTTCACAAGTTAGGGTGCAGCAACGTGAAATGAGTTTTCAAACCCTACTAGACCTCGAATCGCACCACCTTCGTGAACCGAGTTCGCCAACTTCCAAATTAATCCAACCTATAAAATTCATTTCACCACTTGTTCGCCAACCAAAGTTCGTGAACTTTGCCAACTGAACTTATGTTTTGCGAACTGGTTCGCTGTTAGAGCATAGCTCGGTTGAACCTGAAGAAGTTTTGGTATGTCAAGTTTGGTTGTCATATTTACCAACCAAAACTCATTTAAAGAGTCACTTGATTATTTACTAGAGTCAACTTCGTATAGGTTTACTAGAAATTTATTAGATATGAGACTTACAAGTATTACAGTGAAGACTTGAAGAATGTGAAGAAGTAAGGAGCTACAACGACGACATCATCCTTCCTCTTGAGGTTAGTAATATTTGACTTGAACTGTTTCATTCCTAACGTATCTTTCAAGTCGTGTATATTGAAAACATAACTGCGAAGCTGTGAATAATTATACTCTAGTTAGACATCACTAGTGGAAAATGGGGTTTTACTGACCCTCATCCTCGACCCTCAATAACGGTCAGTAGACCGTGGACCGGTCAAGACGGTCCTAGATGTGATAAAAATGCGCAAAGACAACTTGAGGGTTAATGCTGGTCGTAGAATAACAAAATTTATTATAATTTTAGCCATCATTCCCTTTCTCTCTAATAAAATAAAACAAACCTTATCTCTAGTCTACCTCTTTCCTCATTTCTTATTCTTATCTTCTCCGGCTCGCTCCGCTCATAGTCAAAACCTCACAGCCGAAACTATCTACATTTCTCTCTTAAAAAGTTCCTCAATCATAAGAGGAAGATCATATCACTAATGAAACTCTCAAACCCTTAATTGCGATGTTCCTCTTAATTGAATCAAATGAAAGAAATCATCGCTCAATCTTGAAATCTATATGTCAAGATGATTGCTCGTGTTTTGATGTTTCGACAGGTTTGTTTGCTATAATCTAGGGTTTTATTTGTATTCTGTTTTTGTCTTTTCAATTTGGGCATTAGGGGTTTTATTGTTTTTGTTTTTTCAATTTGAGTTTTAGGGTTGTAGAGATTACAACTATAAGCTTTCGTCAATAACCTAAAAATTTGGGTTTGGGTAATTATGATTTCATTTAATTGTTGTTTCCCTCTTTCGAATCTAGACTCGTTGGTCTCTGAAAACCGAAGAAAGACGAGGAAGGAAGATCTTTTGTCAATCTTATTGAATTCGTTGTTGACTGAATTCCTTTTTAGCATCAAACCCGAAATATAATTAATCCAGAGAGCTCAAATTTTCAACTGAAGAAGAGGTCAAGTTCACGAATCAGGGGTATAGGTATAAATTTTCAATATCATGATTTATTGTTGTATTATGTTTTCCTGAGTTCGAATTTTTGTGTTTTTGACTAGTTATTTTTGGTATAGATATCTGATTGTTTTTTTGGTTGTTTGGATCTGTAGGTGAAAAGGGAACAAGGATTAGAGAACTGATAACTTTGTTGGACAGAAGAGGTTTATGTCCCCTGAGGTTTAAGACTTTTGTTAAACATTAGGGTGTTGAATCAGATGCCGGAATAGTCAACAACAGAGGTTCATGTGCTTTTTACTCAAGCGGAGTCTCTTAGGTACAAACTGTTGACATTAGATTTTTATTTTTTGTCTGAAAAATTTATGGGTTTTAAGGCTTTTTAGTGATTCTGGTTTTGTATTGCTAGTTTGATATGATAAATGTGTTGACAGCGTGTTGTGAATGATGCTTGATTGAGTTGTTTTAATGAAATTCTGTTTATTTCTTATTAGTAATCGATAGAATTATTAAGATTTGATTTCAATTTATAGATGTATTAAGATTGAGTATTGGCACCTTGTGTATTTAGTTGTTTTGAATTTGTAATTGTGATGTTGAGAGTTTTTATTTGAACTGTAGGATTTTTATGGGGACATAGATGAACAATTTTGTGTATCGTTGGAGTTCATACTTTGCATGGATATGCTAGCCTAGACCTTGATGGAGTTCAAGCTCTGAGGGATACTAAGGCAGAGTTTTACTCCTACTTTGATGGTAGTTGACATGAAAATAAAATTTGACTGGGTAAGAAATGATTTTCTTTGTTCAAATTTAGGTGTTGCTGAGTCCGTGGTATCATGCCGTTCAAATTTGGTGTAGAAATGGGTTGCTGATTAAAGGGTGACCTTGTGTTCTTAATCTTGTTAACCTAATATTTAATTACTCTCATAGCGCTAACGTTCTTATTCTTTTGTTAGTAGTGTTGTTCATGGCATCGGAGTTACAATCATAGAGCCTGTAAATCATGTGCCATATTTCAATCGTGATATGATATATGGATACTTAGATGACTTTGAACGATCGATTTTATCTCGTATTATTGTTCATTTTCGTTGTTTAACAATTTTTTCAACTCCATTAGACACCTTAGTATTGTTAATGTACGATATTCAATAAGTCCCCATAAGTTAAAGCTGAATGACATTGTAATCTAAGAAGATTATTTTCTAATGGTATGTATGAGCAGTAGATGATAGATTACTCATTGTTGTTTTCTCTTGTGCAAAGATGTTTGTGATGTCAAAATAGGTTTCTTTTGTATCAACGAAGCCGAGCTTTCCGAAGTTTGGCTCTAGAGGACTGATGTAGTGCCCGAGGATGATGTCCTGCGGCTGCTGCGTGATATTGGTGAGTACTGTTTTGCTTTAAATGAAGAAATATCACTCTAATAACTAAATCAAAATGCAATTTTTATTTGTTAAGAATGTTTGCTGTTGCAATTTGTGCTTTTATTAGCAAATGGCTGAAGTTTGGAAATAGTTTTTGATTTTGATTTTTTTTTTCCCATTAAGGTGTGGCACCGATCTAGTGGAGAAACATTACTTGTGAGTGTAAATCGCTGAATTTTTTTTAGACATCTCTTGTGTCACCGATTAGTATGTGGATGGTCGGCTTTGCATAAACTAGAATTGCTTGTGCTCAATCCACATTGATCCATTTTATTCTTCGATGATAGATCTTGCATCGTTTGGAAGTATAAGGTGACGTTGCGCACGACAGTGTATCAACAATTATCTCAAAGCATTTCTCTTACGATCTTCTGATTTTGCTTCTAAATCTATTTGGTCACTTCAGTTGGCAGCTCATGGATATTAGGTATACACCAGAAAGAATGGTGAACTACCTCATAGTTTTGTGATAGGGAGATGGACTGGAAATGAATTTTTCAACCCTTTAATGTGCTTGATAAGTGTATACTTTGGGATAAACCACGATTGGCATATAAAATCCCATGGTCTTCTGCTATCTAATTTACTATTGATGGTGTTAATAATATTGGAGTTATGGAGCTATTTTTGATTTAACTAAGCTAAGGTAAACTTACCCCTGCTTCTCTCCGAAGCTTGTCAAGTCCCCTTTCATGCTTGTTAGAGCAATCGGTTTGTAATCCTCTCATTGCCTCATCTCGCCACAAAGCAGCTTCAAAGTTCAAACTTTCTTGTTTGAGTCACCATGGCATGGTGATTAACCAAAGGTTTGTTTGTCGGGTACACATTATAGATTGTGGCCGGGATGTCTTCTTTGAACCGAATCTCTATAGGTAGCTCATTGGTGTTGTTTTACAGGGGGTATAACCATGCATTTCACTCCGGTTGCATCAGTCTTGGGTTCACCAAGTTTGTCCATTTGGACTTGTCAGATATATAGTCGAGGGTTTTGGAATCTTTTCTTAAAATTGTTTTTGTACAAACAAGTTTGTTCTTATATCCGAATTCTTTTTCTCGTTTGTTTGTCTCGGTTTAGGTACATTATTCAAATGTTGCATTTGTCTCGTGCAATGATGTCGCGACTTAGTGGTCAAGAGTGAAACTTGTCCTTACTTCCAGGCTCAGAAGGTAAAATTCTAAAATTCAAAATTCTAGTTTTTGTCCTATCCTACTGTCGCATGGATGATAATTTATCTCTATATGTTCTTTTGGCTTTGCATATATACATTCTTATAACTTACCGAGTCCGATATAATTTATCAATCGAATCATAAAATTTTGTCCTTGGATACGAGGTTTTGAAAGGTACTCATCCAACAATCCAAACCCGCGAACGTCACTTCAACAGTGATTGTTTTTGATATCATAGTACGTAACCAATATAGTCCGGTGACTAACACCTCTTTTTCATCAAGTTGAGAGTGTCACAAAGAATCCTTACAATGCCACATGTTCAACAAGTCACAACAATAATTCCTCTTAGTTGAATAACCACTTCTAGGACATATGATTGCTAAGCCTTTGAACTCTATGACCACTTTGCTCACATGTGCCTCTGCTTGGTTTTCAATTGTTGTCTCTAAATAGTACCTTTTGTGACTCATCATGTCCGTGATCATAGTTTGAGAACCACTTGTTTGATATGGAGGAGTGAGTTTAGTATTTTTCATATTTTGTTGGTAGTTATCATATTCTCTATCAAAAATGTCTCGGAGGACACGATTTTAAGAAAATCACCTTGTTTGTTTTGTTCTTCCTTCATTTTTTATATTCATCAAAACTTGGGTAAGCCAATCATTTATCCTTGTGCGGTCTGCAAAGAGATGCATACTACTCGTCCAGTCTCGTAGTAGCTCTTACGCTCAAAGAGTGGAGAACATTTCTCTTAAAATCGATTTTAAGACTAGAACAACTTATTACTCTTAAAACTGATTTCAAGACTAGAACAACTTATTACAAAGAATCGCTACCTCATCCCTTGATATGTGTATGTTCAATTGAACTACCTTAGTTGATTCAACTGTCTTGTTACTCCTCTAGACTTAACTTGTCTACTAGCCAACCATTTTCTATGACATGTCTTAACCTGTTGCTGGTAAAATGGTATTGTTTGATAAGTTTTTACAGAAATTCATATCTAGGATTCCTTAGTAAAGCTGCTGGCTATGTTGATATTTAACTTTAACATTCTTAAGCTTAACTTTTTTAATGGTTTTGCAGGATGATATATATCCGGGAATGGATCAAAGATAAAATGTATTGCCTCGCGGCCTACATGAGATATGCTAAATCTGGTTGAGAAAGGTGGTCCTAAGAAGATTTTTAAAAGTGACGTTTCATCTGCCATCTTTATCGATTATGATGAGGTATAAATTTGCTAGTCCCATAGATTTAATTATGCGCATATCATTTTGTCTTGTTCCATCGTCACCAAATCAAATTGATTCATTGAATCATACGAATTACCAATAATATTAACGCGTTGGTTATGTCAACAAAATTATGGAGTTTGAATATAACTAAGGCGATTTAACTTACCCTTGTGAGATTAGATTAACCTTTATATGGCAACATCTTTGAAATTTTCCCTGCATGAACACATTTTCAATACAACTTGGGCAAGCATTTAGATTGTTCATATAGCTTTGGCTTGTTATATTTTCCGTGAACAATGACTAAATGTAAATGGACTGATCTTTTCTAAAATACGTAGTATTTTTCGTGTCCAAGAGCAATGAAAGTTGCTTTATTTTTCTCGCTAACCAAGAAGGTTCCACTTTTGACTTTCATTTTTGTTTTTTTTAGCTAGTAAATACGTTATAAGCATTTTCTTGAGTATTGTGACCTCCCCAAAATAATCACCGATGGATTTTTCTCACGTGTGTACACCATTATGAAGTAGGAATAAGTTCTTCATTATCATCGGAGTTTATAATTTGTTGTTTAGTCAATAGTTTTTTAGTTCATCGTTTTGTAATCGAATCCTAAGAACTACAGATTACACTGGTCTGAACTACAGATTTTAATCCTTTGTGTAATTTGAAACCAATGAATCAATGAATGTTAAATTGAATGATTATTTGTGTGCAAGTTTAATTTGATTCTCATTTTTATTTGATTTGAATTTGAGTTTCATTTGAATTCTTATTTGAGTTTCATTTGATTCTCATTTGAGTTTCATTTCAGATTTAGTCAGGCCAGACAGCCAATTTGAATCTATTTTTTTTTATATTAAGATTTATATCTATGACTGATTGAAGACAGTCATAAAGTTTGACCGTTAAA